>WBMZ01007637.1:261263-547944 GCA_013400975.1 Atrichornis clamosus | reverse complement strand
ACACATACATACATATATGTATATATAACTTTTTTATGACCATAAAAACTAGTTTAATGCATACAATTTTGCACACTTTGCACTTTAAAAATTATTTTGAAATATATTCCATGAAGCAAATTTGATCTTCTCACAGTATTCCTCAATGTGATATGTACATGCTGCATATTCAGTGTGTACAGATAGATACAGAACATAAAAGCAGTTATATCATCTAGGCCAAAGTCTAAGTCAGCAAAATTCCAGAAATTTGGATGGGCTCTGGAGACAGAGCCCTCTCCACCTGTATTTTTAATCTGATTAGCTAATGTATACAAACCTTACTCAAATCATTCTTCCTAGGAATACTAGTAATTTCTATAGGAATTGTGCAGGGGTTTTGGGGGGTTTTTTGGGGTTTTTTTTGTTTGGTTTTCTTGGGGTTTTTTTTGTTTGCTTGTTTTTTAATTTTTTTTCCAATTCATGATAATTTGACCTTAATCATAGGATCTCAGAATAGATAGGCTTGAATGAGACCTCTAAGATCACGTAGTCCAACTATTGCCAGATCTATCACTAAACCGTGTCCCTAAGCAATCATGCCAGTAATCTTCTCACTCCCAATCTTAGAAGACCTGAGGAGCATTTTGAAGTCACTAAAGTAGTTTGAATACTTTGTTGTGGGCATCTTTGTAAATGCTTCTAACAGTATCTGGTTTTATGTTCAAGCATATTTTGTCTGCTAATCAAATTACATGTGAGGATGAAAAAGTTTGAGGTGAAAACAGATACTGCATTTTCAGTAACTGAGTTGTTTCAAAGCTAATTCTGTCATGCTTTGACTATTATTTCTAAAGCAAATTGAGGTATTTGAGACATTTAAAAAGTAAGGTAATGATGTTCCTAATAATTTGTTGGATTATATTTATTGTTAGTATACTTGTTATGTCTTGGCATCAAGAATATGACTGCATGACATAGAGAAATGAGGAAATGAGAATAGTTATTTACAGGATCTTTCAATATAAAAAAATTCCCAAATATGATATTGAAAATTGTCTGAAAATATCACCTATGCTTAATGATTTACCTATTGTAGAGAAGTTCTAGAAATGCAATTTTGTTAATATGTTTCCTTTAAAATGACTGCTATAGAACATAGCATATAGAACACAGAATAATTTCAGATGAGAGATATTATATTATCTTAATTTTTAAAAAATATAGCGTAAGAAAAAGTAGAATATGGCTAGTAAAGTGATTTAACTAAATATTGCAGCAGGCTTTCATAAACAATTCTGGTAATTGCTTTGTGTTTTCTGACAAGAGCGAGGCACAGGTGTAGAACCATGAACTTTACAAAGTGATTGCCACCCTTTGATTAACAGTTTGCACACATGACTGATTCCACAAAGCACCGCAGAGCAGTAGTTCCAAATGACAGTGATAAAACAAACGGCATCATGTCATTAGTTAATGAGGGAAATTTCAATCCAATATTGTAGTAACAAATGCTTGATGGAGCACTGGCAGCTGCTGCTGGAATGCAAAACAGAACAGCTTCTGATGCACGATGTACTTACCATCACTGGCTTTTCTGGGCACTGTGCAGAAGTTGTGCTGTACTCCTGAGGTCTTGCAGGGATTCACTTATTGGCCATGTGAGTGAAAATGAACTCTATTAGTGTGACAAAGAGTCGTGGCCTCTGTAATATGAATCAGCCTCTGTAATGTGAATTGTAGGTCTCCAAGTCTGAAGATGGTCTCTTGTTTGTGCAAGATGGCCTTCCATATTTGATCAAGACCTGGGAGACACTCATGGGCATGCAACTACAGAAAATAACCAGTCTATGTTCACATCAAAATAGGAAGATAATAATACATTAGACTTAAAAAAAAGAAAAGTGGTCCTTGACCACATACTCAGACTACAAGAATCTAAGAGATATTTAATTTTTATCATAACCACAAAAATATATCTATTTAATTCTGCCATGAATTCAACCATTTTTAGGCACATAGTTTGACTGCTAATGTACATGAATGGTTCTAAATAACTTTTTAAAAAGTTTAATAGTGCAAAGAGCTGTGATTCAGCTCATGTAATTATAGATGTTTTCAGCCTAGTTTTCTACATCTCAGGTAATAATTTTTATCGTTGGGGAGAGAAATGGACATCTGCAGGTCATGACTGATCTATTCCATATTAGTTGTACATTTTAGAGTGGGAGGATTCATACAGGAATATGTTTCACTATGTTTCTCTCCATAAAGAGAGGCTATACAACTAACGCAACTCAGTTTACACTGAAGATGTAAGGGGAGACAAATATTCCTCATAAGTTAAAATTTCGGGATAGAAGCTTTTGAAATTGAGGAATCCTTCTGAAAGCGACATTCAGAGTTCTGTGTGAGGTAAACCTATCATATTACCTATTAAAAATAATTAAAGGATTTTTAAAAAGTAAGAATGTGGAAGGCAGGTAAAGGCATGCAGAGCAATTTTATGCCAGCTTGAGGACAAGCTGTGTGTGTGATTGCTCTTCATACCAAGATCAGGTTATAGATGTTTAGAGGGAGGAAGAAGTTTTAAAAACTCAGTATTGTTCTGACCCAAAGGCTTACACATGCCAGATCATAATTCTTATGCCCAGAAATGAATTATCACCACAGCTGCTCTAGAACCTTGAAGACTTCACAAGAGGTTCATCAAGTGTCACATAAGTCTTCATGTCCTACCAGCTCTGAAGCCTAGGTTTCTGTAAACCAAAGCCCCACAACTCTATAATTCCCTCTCTCCCAAATTCCACCACCCCAAAATTCCATCTTGTCTGAGACTCCAGCTTTACTTACAGTCAACCTTTATCCACACCGAGTCCCACAGTATGTGCTGTCATGAGACCTTATCTCACTTTCCTGTGAACCCTCTTAACACATCACAGGGCTTCCCCATTTCTCCAAATCCATGGCTTGCCCGTGCTGATTGCTCACCCAAGGACCACCAGCAGGACTGCTCAGCTCCTCCTGACCCTTGTGCTGCCAGCATCCATGTCTGTGCCTCCGTACATCACTGACACTGCCTGTACTCCCTCATTGGCGCAACCACTGGGATAAATCATCTCTAGATTTGATTCTTCCAGCTGCAATTTTGGGACGGAAAAGGAATGTAGAACCATTAGGGAGAGAAAGCAAAACATCTGGGTGAGCCACGGCCCAATCACCCTTACAGTTATCTTCATATGATAAATGATGTGAATGAGAAAGAGGAGGACTAAACGTTAACCGTCAAATATTCTTACTCATTTCTTTACTTAAACGTTACTCGCATTCACTAAACTGATACTCTTTTGCTTAAAAATAATAAAAACTTTATTGTCACCTAACACAAGTCTTGAAACAAGTCTATTTACAAGAGCATGTGAACTGTTGTCTTTCAGAGAGTGTTTAATCCTTACTTTTTTTTCTTTTAAAAAAAATTTTAATACTTTTTAAGGCTTCCTCATCAAGAGCAACATAGGTGCCTTGCAACTTGCTGAGATCTCGTTCTTTTACAGAAAACTGCTTGGCAGTATTTTGGTAGGTGGAGCAGTTTCACAGGAAAATTCTGATCCAGTTGCAGTTCACACATTCCACTGGCACATACTGGTTGAAGAAAACCTTTCAATATAAAACTCAGTAACTGTCCTTAAAATAACCTGTTTCTGGTCTCATTTTCTACAAGCCTACTGCAGTCTCTAGGGTCTTTGACTTTTGGATCTTGTGACTAATTTAGTATTGATCCATCTTCCAAGCTCCCACCTGTCGTATGATTATCCATAATGAACTGTTCATTTATCAGGCATCCTGACTATCAGACAGCTGAGCTCAGGTGGACCCTGGATTCTGTATTTTCTGGGCCATTTTACTGCCCACCTGTCAACCTCAGCTTCTCATCTCCATTCCCTTTGCAACCAACAGTCAGCATTTCCTCTTAGCATTCTTTCCCATCTCTACATGATCTTGTGGATCACCAGACTTTTCTCCTTGTTTGTTGCGATGGTACCAAGTATCACAAGCAGCTCAAGAAGTCAGAAAAGTGTAAAGTGTGGGAAACAAAGGAAGCATTGTGTTTTCAAGACAATATCTCTCAAAATGTTTTAGGTTGCGGGCAACAAAGGACGAAACTAAACAGCTTTTGTCTAGCTTGTTTTTTAAAATCTCACTGACATTTACTCTGCACCCTCATAAGGCAATCTGTTCCAGACCATAGCTATCACTTCTAGTTAGCTTTTCTTTATGTCTAAATTAATCACTCTTTCCACAGTTAAAACTTATTATTACTTACACTACCCACAATGGACTTGAAGACTGTTCTCTGCAGTTACCTTCCATCGCACCTTTCCTCAGTTTTAGACTGGATTTAGCTTATATTACCTGTATGTTTCATCACAACTCATATTTAAATTGTCATCTCTGATGATTTTTTTGTTATTGTGCCCTCTATTACTTCTAGACAATCCACATACTTTGGGGATTCTGGTACGAAAATCAAATTCTATATTGCAAGGAAATGTGTCTTAAAGCCAGGTACAGAAGAAAGATTATTTACATATTTTACAGGGTAGGTTCTCTTTATTTCATGCATTAATTGCGTAGTCTCTTCCCTTCCCACCTGGCATAGAAGACTCATGTTCAACTTCCTATCCACAAAAGCCCCCAGGTGTTTTATTTCTTTCAGGCAGATATTCTAGGGTCTGGATTTGTGCCATTGACTGCTTCTGCCTGAGTGAAGTATTTTTCACTTCTCTTTGGGGAGATTAATTCTGTTTTTACAGAACATGTATCCAATATGTTCTAGTCATTTTGAATTTTAGTTCTGTCAGCAAAAATGCTTTCTGTTAGCTTCAGCTTGGCAATACCTTCATATTTCATAATTTCACTTTTATTAAAACTATGCCAATAATGCTTATTAAGAAAAATACTGATTAGGCCAACAGTAGTTTCCCAGGAACTACAAATCAGTATATTCTTGTTTATCAGGGAACCATTTTCATCTCTTTGAATATTGTTTTCCAACTTGTTTTGCATATAAGAGTAATCTAATTTATAACATTTTAAGTCAGCTTATGAGAACTTATGAGACCGTTATGTTAGTATCCGGAGCTTCACTAAAGCTTGCTTTTTCCTTTCAAACAAGTAAAATCTTGTTTTACTCCACCCTCCACCCCCCATAGAAATTGGCTTTAAAAAATTGTTTCACTCTTACTCATCATCTGTTCTGCTGAGGCTTGCAGTTTTTTTGTTTGCTGATACAGTCCAGTATTTTTCTAGAAATGTGAAGTAGTCTGACAGCTATATAGTTTTCTAGCTTTGTCTGCATTCCCTTTTTCAAGGATAGATAGGTAACTTGTTTGATTTTTTTTTTCTGTCTTCCAGAAGCTCACTCATCATCTATGAGTTTTATAAGTGCTTCTGAAATTACTTCAGCAAATTCTCTACACTCCCTGAATTTCATAATTTCGGAATTATTTAAAGCCAACTAACTAATGGATGTATTCTCTAAGGTGTTTCCTTTCTTCTATCTTAAATGTTTTGTTTTTAATGTTATTTACATTATCTGCCTGTTTACATCTAACTTTATTAGTGAAGACTGAAGCAGTAAATGCACTAAACATTAAGGTTTTCTTAGTGCCATGACTTGATAGCTTTCTTCCCAGTTGAATAGTGGACCAGTTTTCCTTTGTCCTCCTCTTGCAGCTAATGTTCTTATTGATCTTTTTCTTTGTTTTTTTCTTCGCATGTCTTCTAGCTGTTTCACATTTTGTGCCTTCACTTTTCTCAGTGTGTGCTTCCAACTCTCTTCTTTCATAAGGTCTATGTCTTCTTGCTTCTGTTTTGTGTAACAAATTACTATCAGTCCATCCGAAGAGATTGATGAATAATCTGCATTTTGATATATTACTGTCCTGAAAGATATTTAGTTAGAGATCAGAATTGTCCCTGGTTTTATTTTTCAGGCAGTATTTCTTAGATGTGTGTAAGAATTGTCTTTATCTGTTCAGTCTTTCTGGTTTGTCAACAGTGCAATAACCCCCACTTTTCTTTCCTCATTGTTATAGAAGATAAGAGATAACAAAACGTGCAATCAGTAATAGAAAACATGATAGTCACATATGACAAGTCATATACTTCTATATATTTTTTGCAATATGAAAACAAATATGTAATATCAATGATATTTCAGTCAAATTTCCTGTCTTCATTTAGTCATAAGTGTAGATAGAATATTTATGTTTCTTGATGTACAAAGCATGCTGATCAAAAAATAAACAATCCTAATAGCATCCTTCTCATGAAAGTAAGTATATTATCCTAACACTGCAAAAGAATAGGATGGGATGAGAGGAAATGGCCTCAAGTTGTGCCAGGGGAGGAATAGATTGGATATTATGAAAAATTTGTTCTTTGAAAGGGTAGTCAAGCACTGGAACAGGCTGCCCAGGGAAGTGGTGTGTTCCCATCCCTGGAGGTATTTAAAAGACATGTAGATGTGGCACTTGGGGACATGGTTTAGTGGTGGACACTGCAGTGCCGGGTTAATTATTGAACTTGCTGATCTTAGAGGGGTTTGCCAACCAAAATTATTCTGTGACTCTATGATGTAGAGGGAATTACAGGACTTCACCAAGTCTTCACAGACAGTCAACATCAGGTAAGTTTGGAGATACTGGAATTTGAGGCTCCATGATTCTCTGTACTGTTCAGTGATTCAAAGTACCCTGCATTATAGTTGGAAATACTATTTTACTTCTATTTCCATAACTTCAATTCTCAGTCCTAAATAACATAACACACATTTCAATCTATCATCTCAGAAGACAGCTTCCCACTGTAGCTTAACTACAGTGCAGTACTATGAAACAGATTCTGTACAAGAGCCTATCTTAAGAGCATGTGTGGTGAGAGCACCTGCTGGTTTTGTATGGAGTCTGCTCGTATTTCTGTTACTGAAACACATATGATACATTGTAATAGAACTTTACTTGAAAAAGGAGCCAGTTTTGCAGGATCTAGAAGCCTCCTTATTTTGTTGAAGTTTTTTCTCAAAGTACTATTAGTTGCTGTTAACACCTATAAGAATCTAGTAGATCTGGTTTTAGATGGGATAGCTTTCAATAGCATAAGCAATCTAACCTGTTCACTCAATTAAAAACACCATTTCAGAGTGCTATTTAACTGCTCACTATTGCTGTAGCTGTGACTGACAAGTGATTTGTAGACTTTATTATTTATTACTGCACAGTTAGAAAACTAGAATTTTTGTTCAGACTTTCTTACTTGACATTCAGTGAAAGCAAAGCTTCTAAGTCTGCAAACCATTTTTAAAACATTGGATCAGGAAACTAAGACTAAAAAAGCAATTAAACACCAAACATGGTAGTTAAACACCAAGCTCAATGGGCTCCCACGTTAAGATCAGACACACAAATTTTGGTGTGATGTGTTGGTCTGATGAAGCATCAACTTGTAAACTGGCAGACATTCTTGATACAAATGTGTGTCTTTCATGTGATGCCAGAAGTCAAATTCTATTGAACAGTGATGTTCTTAAATGACTCATTCACAAACTTTGATAACCATTACCAGAAACTGGAAAAAATTTGATTGTCTACATTCAGTACTGTAATCTGAAACCATGTCATTTAGCTGGTACCTAACTCTATAGGTGCTGCAATTTCTGAATTCCCAAAGGTGCTTGAAAAGTGTACTTTCATAAATATGTAGAAACATTTCAGTTTCTCATGTTTCAGCTTTTGACTTAATTGTGGTGGCATACAAAAATTAGGGGTTCTGATGCCAAAATCCCTTCAATCCTGGTTCTCATAGAGTGTGCAGGATGAATCTCACTGCAAAATGCTGTAACAGCCCCAGCTTTTATTGGAGACTTCCAAGGAACTGATAGTCTTATTTTGTGTACTTATCTATAACACTGAACAGAGTATAAGAAATCCAGCTGAACTTGCTTTCTACCTGAAGGAATTAGATAAGTTTCACAATTTTTAATGCATTCAACATAAAAATGTAAACTGAAACTCAAGAGATTGAAAACTTTTCACATGCCCTTCTCCAAAGTAGATTTCTTTCCTGCTTTCCAAATAATAGAACAAAACTTTTCTCACTATTAATCCAAATAATTGATTTCCTTCAGATAAGCATACATAATACACTATTTGAAAATGAAGTAGGTTTTTTTTGTCAGCATTTGATCCAGGATCTCTCTGGCTTATTCAGGTTTTCCTTCCTGGTAAGAAGTAATCACTGAGTTCCATAAATGCACAAGATGAATGAATTTCCTGTGTGTTTCCCAGTCAAGGATCAGACACAGTACAGCACAACAAAAAAGATCAAGAGCCAGTAACACCAATAAACAATGACTTCTTATCACAATGACCAGTATGAGATTTCTAAGCTCAGTCTCCCTTCTGACCTTTGAGATCAAAGATCAGCAAATGATTATGTGATAAACCAGAAATAGGTGATCCCACACAGCATTGTTTTTCTCAGAGGAACTAAGAAACGTTACTGGGTAATTTCTCTTCCGGTCTGAAAACTATTATCTGTGGAGCCTTAGTGGAACTAGGCTATTTATTCTGTCCAAAGCTGTATTGGAAGACATCATGTGAGAGAGATGGATGCCACAACCTTGGCTGCACTTACACATTAACAATGTATTACATTGTGTGTTATTTTCAACTGATGCTCAGAACTAACTGTCAGAATATCTTTAGCACTTTAGCTTTTAAATAATAAATAATCTTCCTAAAGTGAAATAGAAGTGATGATCAGAAAAGGATATGCTCTGAAGAATAGGGTGAGCTGTTTTCTCCATCTTGCACTGAAGGGAGAAGTTTCTGCTGGTCCAAGTGTTGGTAAAAATCACACTTCTCTTCAGATTCTGGCTGGGTTAGACCAGAAAGCATTGGTTTATAAAAACGTTTTCTTTCACCTCCACCGTGCTTGGATGCTGCTTAGAAATCTATCTGTAGAGCTGGCTCAACTTTGTATACTAGCATTCTTAAAAATTTGAAGTGTTATTATTTAGTAATCAGTGGTTTCTTACTTTCACATCTTGCTCTCCTGCATGTTTTGATCATAGACCTTCTTAGGGAAACAAACTGAAGTTTATTTTCTGGGACAGGGAATTCCTGCATCCCTGGATTTTATCCTAAAGCAGGTTCAGAAAATGAGCTAATCTTGCAGCCAGACCCAGAAAAAAATATTTATCAACTCTTAATGTGTATGGAGATACAGGTATTTAGAATACTTAATTGTAGGTGGATTTTTTGGGAGTAAAGATTTAGTTCAGGAAGTTGTTTCAAATTGGACAATGGCAATAGTAGTTTGCTAGTAAAAGTATCTTACAGTCAGCACAGTGTAGACTTTTCACTGCAGTATTTCTTTTCTATGGGAAGATTCTATGGGAGTATATCTACTTATATGGGATGAATAAAAATAATCACATCAATATGGTAGAGTATTCTTTAGGAAAAAATATGTTGAAATAGAAGTGTGCTGCACCCTTACTGTGGCAATGAAAAATGGGTTTTATTAAATCCTTGAATGAATGACAACTGACTGGTATATCAAGCAACACACATTCATTGAAGTTAGAAACAAATGTATTACTGGTAGATACAAATATATTTAACACCCAAAGATTCCCAAAGAGAAGACAATTCTATAATAAAATATTTTCAATTCTTTTTCTTCCCTCCTCTTCCCCTCAATACATTAATTAAAAGAAATTATCTTTGTGGTAATTGAAGACCCATGAGGTAGGTAAACTCAGTACTAAATCCACCTAGATCTAAACCTGATTGAATTTGCAGGCTCTAAGGGTGGGATTAATCTTTTCTAGTTTTAGTCACCTATAAAGTAGCTAAAAGAGTATCTACTCTATTGCCTCATTTAGGCTCAGGATAGTTAATGAAGAAAAAAAAGGAATTCCAGAGTGCAATTCATCCCCTCCTGAGGTGGAGGGTTGCCATAAACAGGATGAATTGCCCTTCAAAGTTGTCTGTGTGAGTGGGAATTATGGTTTGCACAGTTAAAATATCTTTTTAGTTAATCAGTAACCTTAGATTTGCCTCAGGGGTAAAATATGAGGAGGTGTCTGTCTGAACACACTGATTATCCAAATAGCTAGGGTAGGAGAAGTGTTTGACTTCTATGTGGCTAAAGTAAGGTGAAATGAATCCTGCTTCATACTTTGAAAAGACGACACTTTGGCAGTAATTGTCTCATTATTATGGTATACAAATTATAATATTTAAACATATAGAAAGGAGACAATATTATCCACTTTATTTCTTTCCCATCTCAGAACATCATTAAGGAAGAATAATTTTCGTTGTTTTGCATGCCTATATAAACTAAGCCATATAGGAGAAACGTAAAAGCAATACTTATTTATTTAATTAAGTATTATTGAAAAATGTTGATTTGGTGAGATTGTAGCAGCAAGTTATAAATGATGGATAAAGTATTGCGTCAACAGTTAAAAGACAGAATAAAGCCAGAACTTTGCAGTTTTAAAGTTCTATTATTATTTATTGTAGATTTAGAAAAACTAAAACCAATAAAACCCAAGAATATCTTAACATTCTACTTGAAAGATAAAATAAAATTTTTAAAACATTATTTTATATAGATTTTTTGGCCTTTCTTTCATTGCTCCTCCGAGTCCTTTTTTGTATGTGCCATCTATAAATACATATGACTGTAACATGAGTGCTCACAGACCTGTGTCTGCTCAGTGGAATGGTTTATGGAATGGTGCATTTTTCCACAAAAAATATGTATGGTGTAATCTTTTCTCATGTAGATGAAAGTTTCCTAAGCCCCATGTTTCCAGTTGATCCACAATGGCTCTGACAATGCTACTTTTTTTTCATGATTCCTAAATGATTGATTATTACTCATGCTATACAGAAAGTCAGTTAATTTATGCAGATGGAACTGAACCATGCAGCTAGGTGTCAGAAGAAAAAAAAAAAAAAAGAGAAAAAATCCTCATAATACAAATAAGTCAGAGATTCTGGGAAATAGTCGATTAAAAAATCTGGTACTGAGGTTCACATAAGTAATGCTCATTGCCCTTCAGAAGCACACTTCAGTGCTATTCATTGGACACATGCTCTGTTCTTGAGCCTCCTATCATGTGTCACATCTTTATTTTAGAACACCTTTAAGGTATATTAATGTATATTGATACAATGTGGTTCTTGTCCACACCACTTAGGGCTATCTCCTTCTAGAGCAGGATGACCACAACCTTTTCATGTACTGCTTGGCTGTACTGCTTGGCTTGCACTCTTGATTTTACATGACATTTTTTATTAAATGTCTTTTTTCAGTCTGCAATAATAGGAAGGATGCACTGCACACACCAAAATGAGCCCAAGGTGCTTTGCTATATGTCATGGGGTGTTGGAAAGATAAAGGGAATGGGAGGCTTTGTGGAGCAATGTTGGAAGAGTGTGGAGAGTGCTGAAGCTTACACAGTTTCAGATACACTGTTTTTGTAAGGTGCTCCCTGTAGTAAGCCTGTCTGTAGACAGGCAATCTTGGAAAGAACTAGTAGGAGTGATCTGAAACAAATCTGTGAGTAGGATGTTAGTTATGGGCCCAGTGCTAAATATACATATAGAAGAATATGCCAACACATTTATTTTGTGTGACTATTAGGTCAATATTTAACTAACTAACATAAAAAAGAAATTGAATATGGCTTCCAACTTGCAGAGGTACATTGTTCATCTTCTGTATAGGCTGTATATTTTCTTAAAGAGTTCATTATTTAACCAGAAATTTATTCTATGATTTAGATTGCATTCATGCAGTGGAAGTTAGATGAATACATCATTTAAGATATTTTATCTGCTTGCAAGAAAATAATGTCTGGACAAATAAACCTTTGGCAGAAACAGAGTTTGATCTCATTTTCTATAGTGGGAATTTAGATACAGCTGTAACCAGACAATAACATGGAAGTTATAAGTAAGTTTGTAACTAAGATAACCGAGATACACATGTGAAATAGCAAAACTAGTGATGATTGTTATAATAGAGTGGATTGTTGGGCTTGTCACCATCAGCTCCCCCAATATAAAATTAAGTGAGAGAGGCACTTTTTTGGCATGATTCATGCCCACGTAAATATTTTTGCGTGATTCATCTTCCCATAAACATCTAAAATATGTCAGATGAATCATACCTTAAATCTCCCATAAGTTTCTATTATTGAGAAAAGAGATTGTGGTATTTAGATGAGGAGGTAGCTGAGATTAATCACTACATGTATGCTTATGTGATAGATGTGATAAGCTGATGTGATCTTTATCTGCTGTCTTCCTTGAGGGTTTTGAGTTTGGCATTGTCATTGTTTAGTGAATATCAACTGCTTTCATCAGTATTGACATGCTTGCTTGCTTTCAAAATGTGGGTATGTGAGAAGCACAGATGTTAAGTCAACTGTCTTTCCTAGGTCTATTTATGATCTTCAACGTGGCATTCTCATAAGTAAATTGGGAATGATCTTGATTAAATTACCTCTAAATAAATGCTAAAGTTTTTGGAAATGTCCATTCAATTTGTTATCAAGTGTTCACAGTCACAATAGAAAAAGCACTTCAGATGTGGTTCTTAGGGAAGTACAGACATCTTTTAAGCATATTTTCACTACTGTGTTGAATGGTGAAATAATCAGTGTGCTCTCAACAAGTGAGGGGGGGCAACAAGACCTCATGCAGGCTGGAAAATAGATCTAGAATTCAAAATTTGGACATATACAGATTCTGCAGTGAGGTAGGACTAATACTGAGTTGAAGACTGGAGAAGGACTGGCTCAGCAGTTGTTCTGTTGAAATGATGTGTAAAGCTTAGTGTTTCCCAAGGCAAACATGACTTAGAGAAGCAACACAATTTTTGAAGTACCTAGTCAGGCAGAGCTATGTATGAATATGGAAATCCTAAACATACAGCTTGTCCACTTAAGCACAGAATTTGGGCAATTTAGCCTTCCCTTTGGAAGTATTTAGAATTAAGTTTGACTACATAGAGGGGTAACGTACCGGCTTTATGACTCAAAAAGTAAGACCGTTCGTTTTAATAAAAAGAAGATAAAATGGATTTTTACCAGTTTTCAGGAGTAAGATTCATCTCCCAGCTTCTCTGAACTAATCACCCTCTTTCTCTTCATAAATAGAGGAGAAAAGCAGTGTGATTCATTTTATTTCCACGTGGACATCTAAATTAGGTCAGATGAATCATACTATCATCCTCTCTACTGGTAGCTGAGCTGTAGACACATCTGCTTTGGAGATGCATTTGGTCTTTGGAGATGTCTTCTGTCATTGGGAATGAATCTTATCTGAAATAATTAAGAGGAGGAAGAAGCAAATAATTTGTTCTCATTGGTGAAAGCAAATAAGAGTATGGTAAAGCACTGGAATGGCTTTCTTGTATGTTGTGGCCTCTCTGTTAATGTGCATTTTTAAAGAATAATTTAGATAAAAATGTTAAAATGTAAGGTCATAAATCTAGGTGAACCTGTCCTGGGTTTAAAGGATGAGTTTTAGGGCACATCTCAAGTGCCTTCTAGCCCTGTGTTTCTGCATGGTTTCATTCTTTAGTGACAGATAATCCAGTCCTACATAATCTAGGATACTCAGCTGTAAAGGGAATGCGGAGGTAATGATCCAGTTTTGAGTGAGGCAAGAAATGTGCACCCCTTGTCACATTGCATGATGGGGCAAATCACATGATAGGGTAGAAATCACAGTGGGGTTATAACTTGGAAGAGACACACGTTTCCATCAGCTAATATCTCCAGCTCCTTCCTGGAAAGCATTACATACCTCGGGAATGTGTGAGTCAGCAGTGCTGCAGCAGCTCTTGCAGAACAGGGCTTAGCAGAGCATCTGCAAAGAGTGGCAGGGTGAAAGGCTGTTAACACCCTCGGTAAAGCTGTACAGTAAAAGCAGATAATGTACTGATTATACACGTCATCTCTCTGAAAGTAAAAAAAATAGCAGCATTTAAAAAGGCAAATTATTTTTTGTGTATGTGGAAAAAACTTGGTGAAGTCTAAAGAGCATTAAGATATAAAGTTTAAGATAATAATTTAATGGTATTCAACTCATACTCAATCTACATTTATGTAATTATACAGTAAAAAATTGATTTGCATTTAAATCTAACATCTGTTGTTCTCTGGTCCGTTGAGTGAGCTCTAATTAAACATTAATAGTTATAAAAAAGCATCATGCAAAACAAAATCAGAAAATAATAGGTGAGATAATAACCTCATTTAAAAAATGAATTGGTATTTAAGGAAAGGATTTTAAAAGTTTTCACGGAGTAGCTGCTACTTGACAGCATATATAGAGTATAGAAAGAAATCCAGACTAAATAAAGAAATCCAGGCTTTGACTTCCAGTTCACTGGTGCCATGAGGTCAGAGAGCTGGACTGAAAAATCAGATAGGAGGTCCTTTGACCTGCTGCCTCAGCAGAGGGAGGGCATGAAGATCCACGGCCTGCAGGAGAGAGAAGAGAAGAGGTCTCAGTGGGACCTAAATAATTCTATGATTCTATCATTCTAAGTGCCAAAACTACTAGCAACTATGGATCACTTAATATGTATTATTTAGTTCTTAGTTTCTAAAGAATGTGTTGTAAGTTGGTGTAGAAATCAATTGTGTTACAATCAGGAGTTATACTGGAAAAGGGAAGATGAATCAAAGTAGAGTGGACTATTCCAATCCATATCAATATTTGATTTTAGATGTTATCATCAAAACCTGCTACACAAACTATTCTATACAACTGTCATTAAAAAAGTCCTTCTAGAAGTAATTTCTCTTTCCTGGGACTTCTCTAGAGTTCAAATATCTTCTGAATTTCACTTAACTTTGATAAGTTTATATATTAAACAATATGTCCTTTCCTAACCAGTTTAGAGAAGTGGAGTTTTATATCGTTGACAGGTGCTATTTTCCACTTGTAATTGTGAAAGAGCACATTTGGTTGTCTAGTTATCCACCTCCTATGAGTTTCTATCTGGTCAAGTGAGAAATGCTACCTGTATTTACCTGTCTGAAACTGTGAAGTGCATGCTTCATTCCTTTTTATGGTATGCTGCAAAATAGGTACAGAAATAAATGGCATAGACCAAAATGCATTTTGTATCACGTGCATTAAGCAGAATTTTGCACATATCACTGATCACTGACAGTGGTTAGATCACTAATCACTAATATACCAGAGCTACACAAGGAACATGCAGTTTTTTCTCTTGATATCCAATAGTTACAGAGGAATGCAGAACGAACTCAGTACAATACAGATGCAGTCATAAAATTAAATGTTCCTGAATCTTCCATGAAAAATATGGATGTTTGTTTAGGAAACACAGCCTTAAAGGACATTATTTTCATCTTTCTTTCCTCACTAAATATGAAGTGAAGCAAAGTGAAGTGCAAGATAATAAAAGCATCTAATCCCTTTTGAAGGTCTCTGGAGGCTCTTTGAAACCCATTACATGTAGTCATTTGTTAAGTAAACAAACTCCTTAATTCCTTTGACTGACTGGTCTGATAATTTTTAGTGTGGAATTCCTCGGACTATCAGATGCAGGAATTCACCAAACCTCAACCAACACTTAGAAGAAAGCTGTGAGATTAAATATTCAGTGAAACAAAATGAATATATTTACTTGTTTGATGTGCAAGAAATGTTGATCTGTAGTGTTGCATCTGCTAGAACTTGATTAACACTTCACTTAAACTTGTATAAAACAAAAACCAGCTTACTGAAGTTGAATAAGTACTGTCAGCATCAAACTGGGATAATTGGAAAAAATAGTCAGATTCTAAACTTTTAAATATAAAGACAAAAGCTTCATCTGATGTCAGTCATCATCACAGCTTTACGGAAATCTTCTGGAGATTGTTCTTTCTCTTCAAGTGTAATTTCTCAGTGATTCCCTAATAATTACATTTTATAAAGTTAACATATATAGACATAATTCTAAGGCAGCATTCTGGAACCAACTATATATTTTGTTCTAAGAAAAGCTCTTTTACAGGTATTAAGGGGGAAAGAAGATTTGCATAAATGCATAAGAAGTTTGTAATTTATCTACCATTAAGACCACTTTATAAAAGCATGATCACCTCAGCTCTTTATTTCTATAAATTGCAGTACTGCATTATGTTTAAGGACACTTCTCTTAATACCAGTTCCTTACAAAAATCTTAGGGCTTCACTGTGGCATCCCTTTATAGTAAAGAGAGAGGAACAAGCACTTCCAGAGAGCACTTCATCTCAACCCAAAGGAGTCATCTAAAGTCAGAGAGATGAACCGTGACTTAGAAGTGCTTGTTAGCTCACATATATATGTTTGAAATTATGTGAAATGAATTTATCCTTCTAATCAATTAATTTTGTGACCCTCCTATCTCAAAATCATCCTGCTGTAAATTCTGAATTTCTCTTTTAAAAAAGATGTGAGATTATTTGCTGTCCTTATTTATTACTGCAAATGTATAAAAATGGTTATCTTCAATCAGTATCAATTTAATGTCCTTTTGCAAACCATGCGCAGCATTTTACATCAAAATACTTTCAAACAACTTCATTATAAGGTACAAGTTTTAAAACTTGGATTCCCTGTAGTGCTCTGCTTGCAACTCAGAGCATATTTCATTCCAGGGTAATAAGCAATATATTCAAAATGTAGAAATATTTTCCTCTGGGAAAGCATTGCCTGGGAAATACACAGAACAATGGAAAATCAGAGAGAACATAAACAGAATCCAAGAGGCAAAATATGGTTTGGTCGAGCTCTGTTAATTGGTAGTTTTTCCTTCTCCTGGCAACATGCAAAATAATCTGCTCATGTTGCTTCCAAAATGACAAGATGAATGGTTCTGTAGTCATCACTATTAAAAGGATAACACCAGACTGAAAAAAAAGGGAAGAACAGTTTTGAGAGGATGGTGGAATCACTAACTGTAACTAGATAAAATGATATCTTTGCTTTATTCATTCATTCTTTCCTTCATATGACAGTCATTCAATATTAAAAAATAATCTGTCATGGTAAGATTAAATACTTTACATTCCAGTTATGACTTGGGAGTATGTTAAATAGCAAATTCTAAGGCTAGGTATTTTAAAATCAACAGCAGCTGAAAACTGTGAAAACTGAAAAACTCAAAAATGATGTTCTGAATCAATTGTGATGGTTTCCAGTGAGTCATAAAAATTAATGTAATTCCAGAGAATGGGATAAAAATAAATTTATTCCAACATTTTATGAAAAAACCTCAAACCCAAGGAAATTACAAGACTTGGATCTTGGTGTCTAATCAGCTAAACTTGTGACCTGTTGCAGGGCTGGTTCTGTTTTTGAATGCTTGTATGGGAAGGTGGAGAAGGAAAGGAAAAAACACCTGCATTTGTTGATTTAGAAAGCAAATTCTACATGGCAAGATAGTTTGTATAAGGATTAGTAAGTAAAGATTAACACTGAGTGATGATATTAAGTAGATTATAAAACAAGAATGAGAAGAACACATCAATTCAGACTAGAGAAAAGATATAGCACAATAATGAGTGAAATTCATCTCACCTGGTTTTGGGACATGTTTTATACATTCTGTATATTGGTTACCTTGGGAATGAGTTTCTTACAAGTCCTCACAATTTTATTATGGGAAAAAAGAAGAGCACACCTTACATATGGATTACAGAATATTTGCAGTTTCTTTTCAATGTGCAACAGTTCTTTTTAGTGTAACTAATGCTTATAGCCTGATTTATGTATGATTGCTGACTCCTATTAATACTCCAACTAAAGCTGTCATATGCCAACTTCCTCATGTTCTGATGCGAAAAAAACCTCAACAAAAACCACAACTAAAACATTACAGTATAACCAGACCAAACTCAAAATCACAGGAGATATAAGAAACTCCTGAAGTATATGAACAATATGCCTCTGAACACAGGACAACTAGACAATGGCCAGCTGGTTCTAATTCAAGTTTCTTAAATGTTTGGGTTTTTTTCAAAGACAGCTAAAACAAATTCAAGGCAAAACAAGACCTGACAAACTGAAGTCTGTTGTGAGTACTTTGGGCTATAAAGCCTGAGGTGCGTGACTATTATTTGGCACAACAAAGTTAGTTGTGCTACAGGTTTAATCTGTTAGACTCGTTTTCTTACTGAATTCAATAGTAAGTCTACAATCTATGAAATGGATTAATCTGAAATATGTGTTAATGAAGGGCAGTTTTAGTGAGTCCCAAATCTATTGTGCTGGCACTTATCCTGTTGTTCTCTCCCCCAATATAAGCTTCACAGGTAATGCCCTAACGAGTTCATTCTTTATAATTCATTTCTATGTCTTGAAGACATTATTCTTGCAGCTCATTCTTCTGATATGGTAAATGATTCAGGGATTGTGCTTTATATCTGGCACTGTGTACTACTTTGTGATTAGGAATAGCTACACTGAATTTCCCAACTATACATATTTCTCTGTTTGATGTATTTTAAATAAAGATATTGTGAATGTAATACTGCAAGGATTAATTTATTTGCCACAATTTCTTTTTTTCATAATTTTTGAATGCCTTTTGCTTGCTAGGCTGTAACTTCCTGAGACCCGAGACATTCCCCCGTGACTCTAGTAGGACAGTATATGCAAGATACATTTCATTGGACTATAAATCTTTAGAAGAGGAAGTTTGATGCTTCTGGTTTATTTGTGCTGCCCATAAACAGAAGGAAAATGTATGAGATCACCAAACATCAGTGGCAGCTGGCAACAGGCTATACTTTCCTATAGGATATTTCAAATCATAATACATATATAATAGTATTTGGTTTTCCAGGTTTGCTTGGATTCAGTTATCTGGATTCCTATACATTAGGGGCTGATCCCTAAGGTAGTCCGGGCTCATCCGTTTTGTATCTCCTTTGAGCTGTGAAAGGCAGTCTTGCTAAATACAATGTCCTAAATCAAGGACGGATTTTAACCTGTCAGGTTATAATTTATTGAGTTCTATATGTTACCCTGACTAAGTGTGAATGAATTTATACTATGTAATTTAGGCTGGTGAATTAATTGCCAAATTATAAAACTTCACAACCTGTTGGCCCACTACTAATACTGGATTTTTAATTTATTAGACTATCTTTACATTAAGTACCATATGTGTTTCAAAGGGTAGTGCTCAGAATGTAGAACCATGCATTTTCTCATTTAGCAACTTCTATAGAGCATTCATCTGTGTGAAGGAAGGGTAAACTGAAGAAAATATAGTTGTTTTACAGCAACGCGTTTCCATAGAAATTTATTTCAAATTAATTTTCTAAGGTACCAGTTGTAGAAAGACACTTAGCCGAAACTATTAAGGATGAGGATTGCAGGGCTGGTTTAAAATCCAATCCAATTCTATTTCATTCTGTGTAATATTTCCGTTAAATCTGATTAATGTCCAGGAATAAAAAGCTAGATTTCTTTTTTGTTCCTTTTGTTCTGATAAACAAGGCATGTGTGTACTTTTGAGTTTTCTTTTAAAGCCAGTGATCCACTGGACTGATTGCTACATTAGGACATCTTTATAACTGGGAACTACCTATGGCTCTCAGGAACAGAAAGGTTAAAGAAAGTGAAGAGAGCAAATTTTTTAAAGCAATGACCTAATAGTTATTTTATATCATTGTGTAATCACTTTAAAAAATATGCTATTATCAAAAAATATTGTATATTTGTACTGATATGGAGTGTCAGCTGAATAAATGCAATAATAAAACAAACAAGCTCTCATCTAAATTTTTTCTAGCCTTGTGTTTTGTTCCTTCTTAGCAAAATCAGGAAGATAAATACTACTGTTCTTTCAAAAAACTAATTGATTAAAATGTTGACAATCCTGATTTTTTATTTAGGAGTAATCAAATAATAATTTTAATTGTAGTCAAAAAATAAAATTGACATGTCATCTATGGTAAGCACGAGACATTATTAACAGCAGGGCTGCAGAAAGTATCTGTAGGATATTGTATATCTGTTAATATAAAGATAAAGGATGGAGATAAGAGGCACTGACCCTGCAGATTAAAAAAAATTGATAATGATAAAAAGAGTTTGTCTAGCTCATCTTGGTTACATTTACAATGTATTTTATATGTATTAGATTTATACTGATTCAAAACTCATCACTTCTTGTTTGTTGCTGAATAATTAATGCTGATTATGTTAGTCTGAGCCCATAGATTTAAAATATAGAGAAGCACATTGCTACATCTGTGATACACTGGCGGTATTGAACCAGCGTAACTTGATTTGTCACTGAAGTATCAGAATGTGTTGTAAATGACATAGATTGCCATCGTAAGGTATTCACAGGAGCTGTTCAATGTTGAGAGTAAACATAGGTCTGATTTACTGTCTGTCAGCAAATTTGCTGAGAGCAAAACAAATCTCCAATCACCAATAGCCATGGTGGTTATAAAGTAGAAAACGTACCATAGAAAACAACCTGATCAACAAATTTTATAAGAAATCATAGAATGACAATTAGCATGATGCAGAATCATAAACACAGTTTAAGTAGCCAATATCATCATATCCTGTTTAGAAAAGCAGAATTAATCAGTAAATTATGCAGTTGATTATTGTACTTCTTCATCTGGGAGTTGCTGAGGCACTAGCAATGTAGTGCAATATTGAAGATTTGTTATTGTTTAGATCACATTGTAAAACCTATTGATTATCCATATGCAGCATGATTTATTCTTTCAACTAATATTTGTGCTCTTGCTAATAGGATACTGTAGCCATGGATTGTAACAGACGTTTTAGATCACATACTTTATGGTTTTCATCTAGGAAAAGCAATAATAAGAAAGCTTTAATATTCTTCACTTTTTATTATTTTAGCCATCTAAACCAAGAATCAATTTTACTTAAATTTTTGTCTTTGCTATTCTGGCTGCTCCAAGATTTTATATGAAGGATTCTTTTGTCTGTGATAACTAGATATCTAGAATTTAGTTCAGTGGTCTCAGCACAGCCATCTAGCACCATTTGTAATGTAATCTAGTACCATTTGTAATGTAATTTGCAAAATGTCCATACAGAACCTACAGGTATGACATGGGAAAACCCATGCCCTTCTGGACAGGCAAATAAATGGCACTCTTAGGCAACTAAATAAAGTTTCTATAGTAGGACTGCGTGTTCTTTGCATTCCCTATTCCCCCCAGTAAAAATGAGATATAGCATAGTTAGGTATTTAGGGCTGCAATTTAGTTGCCGGTGTATCTGTGCCTCCCTGTGAGTTAGGTGTCCAAACTGCCTCTGTGGTGGTGCAGATATTATCCATGGTTCAGGTGCTTTTAAAGTGGGCATCTTGATCAATTTAATCTACCCTGTCTGACATGTTGTGCCTCATTTGCTGCTCCAGAAGGAAAGGGGTCTCCCATACATTTGTGCACACCTGCAAACGTGGAGTGCAGTGCAGGTGTCTCAGGTATGAGACACGAGGTCCTGAGCTTGAAAGTGTCTTGGTTGTACATAAATATGTCATCTAGCTCAGGTGTGAGGCATGAGGTGCTGGTGGAGATGCAGGCAGCTGCAGAGTTACTTGACTGGCACTTCTGTGTGTTAACTCATGGGATAAACCCAAAAGACTTTTCTGTGTTGAATAGTCTCTCTTGGTGGGAAAGTAGCACCACGCAGGGTCCTGACTTTAGGAGTCTGACTTTTGAAACAATTTAATCCCTTTGCTGTATCCCTGGTATTTGACATGTATGAATGATTATAGTGAAACTCACTTAAGGAGAGACTCACATAGGCATGTGAGATAGCAATGTGAAAAAACCCCACATCAGACAAGTGGGGTGCACTCTCTGACTCTTTATTGTGGGTTGTCAACAACTTTTTTTTTCTACTTTTGTGAATGCTAGAGGAATGGGAAGGAGAGACAGCAAATTCAATTTTAAGGGTGCTGTGAAATATGAAACTAAGACTTTAGATAGCAGAGGAATGATTGTGATTTATAAGCATGTATCTCATTTTTATTGGAGAAAACAAAGTCTGCATACAAAGTACATGCAGATCAGTCTAATATGTTTTCTCTGTGATTTTTTTCACAAAATGAGCAATTTCAAACCCACTGAAGTCAGCAAGAATCCTTTCACTGACATGAACAAACTTTTTATCATAATATAAGGCACTTATGCATAGATATTTATTAAAGGTGTGATAGCCAGCTTTGGTTTTTTACATTTATTCTGATTTTTCTACTATTCCTTTCAGTCAGTGACTTGCCATCATTCAGATTTCTTCAGAAATTGCTTGACATAGTTTGACACTATTTGAATCTGCCTATAATTAACATAGCTGCTTAGACAATATTAACTGTACTTCATGCTTTTCCTCACTTTCTTTTTACAGAGTCCTACTAAAAATAAATATGAAAAAATAAATATGAATAAATATGAAAACTTTTAAAGCTTGAATCAATAAAAGTTACTATATAGCCATTCAGTGTATAATATGGGTTAATATTTGCAATATGTGTTTCTGTGTTTTTATTCTCAACCCTAAGTTTCCTTTAGATCCATATATTGCTTCATTGCCTTCCCTGAAGTGCAACATTCTCAGGCAGATCTAGGAAAATCCTCAGTGTAAACACTCTTTTTCTGTTTTGAAAACGAACATTTTTCTTACCTGCAAATCACGGATCAAGTCAGGAGAGACTATTTTTCCAGTGTACTTTAACTGCTTTATTAAAAATTACTCAGTGTACTTAAGGATTACCACCTAGCACATGAAATGCATGTTTGTCCAGTCAGGCTTTATTCATGCTGTTCTTGAGGCTTAGAGAGGCAGTATCCATCAGTGCCTGAGGAAAGCAGTTCTTTACCATAACAACTGCCAGACCAAAAAGCACTGTTAAAAAGCACATGCGTTTGCTACATTTGCTTCCTTTGGAAGACATGAAAAAAACCCTGATCTTTTAGAGTTAAGTTTTAATAGAATGGAGGAGTTGTTTATGTTCTTTCATGTTACTTTTACTCATTCATTTAGGATGGTAAGAGGAATGACTTGAAGCGACTGAGAGCATTCAACTTTTTGTTGTAACTTGCAGAATTAGCTGTGAGATGAGGAAGCTAATGTATTTATACACATAGGTCCAGTAGGACTTTGCTCTATTTTGTAACTTAATTACTCACTTACAATTATTTCCTTTTTTTTTTCCGGCTGTGTTTAATGTAACCTGTAAAGAAGACATGTGGATTATTAATTGTGTTATTACTTGTAAAGTGTTTCCCTATATACAGAAGACAGTTGTCATAGTTTGTGAGAAGTTTGTCTCCTCAAAAAGTCTAATGCAAAAATTCATTTGGGATATATGTAAGTTGTCCTAATGCAGCTATTTTAAGTTCTTACTCTAATTTCTCATTTTTCAAACCTTAAAAATAATGATTGATTGATTGATTTATTGCAGAAACCCTTGAAATGCTTATCAGACTGGCTGAGAATTACACGAGCACACTTTTCTGCAATGCGTATAGAAACATGGCTGCTGAGGCTACTGTGCGTGTGCAGGAGTTTTTCACAGATGTTGGACTCTTCATATTTGGTACAGATGTCAGCACAGAGGAATTTGTCAATAGATTTTTTGACTCCCTGTTTCCAGTAGTCTACAACCACGTGATTAACCCTGGTCTGACTGACATTTCACTGGAATATGCGGAGTGCCTCCGAGTGGCGAGAAAAGACATCAGGCCCTTTGGCAATGTTCCAAAAAAGGCCATAGGACAAATGGGAAGATCACTCTTACCCAGCCGGACTTTCTTGCAGGCTCTGAATTTGGGGATTGAAGTGATCAACACAACAGATCACCTGCATTTCTCCAAAGAGTGCAGCAGAGCTTTACTGAGAATGCAGTACTGCCCACACTGCCAGGGGCTGACGCTGAGCAAGCCCTGCATGGGCTACTGCCTCAACATCATCCGAGGCTGCCTGGCTGACATAGCAGAAGTTGATCTCCATTGGCGGGGGTATATTCAGTCCCTGGAGGAGCTCTCGAGCACCATGAGCGGAGCACACGACATTGAGCACGTGCTGCTGAACTTCCATTCCCTTGTCAATGACGCTCTGCTACAGGCTCGTCTCAATGGGCCACAATTATCTGAGCAGGTAAGAAGCTGGTTTTATCCACGCTCGGTGCAAACGTGACAGTAGGAAAAGTGTCTCTGATAGCTATTACTTGTTTGGACACTTTTGTGGTGAGGAACACATTTGTATCTGAGTTCAGCTTTATTTGACAATGCAATTTCTAGGAACACAAAAAATGTTTTTCATGAGCATAAGAAAATTGTTTAATTGTTGTCTTTTGTGCACATAAAGGTAAATGTAAACAATACTTATTTTAGATACCAGTGGCCTGCCTTAAAGAACCTAAGACTTTGCAAATATTATTTCCATAATTCTGTAGGTTTCAGAGGAAGCAGCGCTGTTCATTTGTAAAATGAACTAAGTCCTTCCTTACGTACACTTAAGAGGAAAAACAGGTTTATGTGAGAGCTCTGTAGGCTGTGAATGCATGAAGTGGAGAATGTTAGGATACTGTTAGGAAAAGTACACACTATTTAGCCACACATTAGAGAAAACAGCTAGTATATCTACCAATTTATGAAAGTTAGTACCAAAATTTGAATTTTACATCTATTATATTGAATCCACAACAAGTTTCATAATTGTATCTCTCTCTGTATTCTTACATGCAGACTTCACTGACAGTGATGTATTCTGTGTTAAATGCTAGATTGGATAACCTGGTTTGGGGAGATGCCTTTAGTTTAAGAGTACACCCATGTCTAAAGAGGGTGTCTGGGTGTCCCTGTGGTGGGGCATCAGCTGAGCTGCAGTGATCCTTCTAGGCCTGCCTCGGTACCTGACTGCCTGAAGTTAAAGCCGTGTCTGCTGCTAAGCAGCTGATATGACCGCTGACAATAACCAACTTGACCGGATATAATAAAGAAAGGATTCTCCATTTCTTGCTAAGACCCGGAGTCTGATAAAATGAATTCTTCATCCTTCTGTAGTCAGTGAATAACAGAGTTCATTTCTATGAATTTGTATGAATTTCCCATTTTATCTACTTTATACTAGGCAGCTATATGAGCCATATCCTGCCTCTGAACTTCCTTGAGAAAACTGACTTTTTTTTTGAAAAAGAATTTTCACTAACAATTTGGCTCAAAAGTGGCTCACTGATGTCTGTCTAAATCCCAAATTATTTCAGAGCTACACTTGCCTTTTAGGGATATACCCTGTTGTTCCTTTGATTTCTGTGGTATCTTTTTTGCCAACAATTTTCAGGAACGAGTTAGAACAAGCAAGTAAAGGCCCAAGGGAAGGACTTGTGTTTCCTATTTCACCCTGGGTCATTTCATTTGAAAAGTTTTAGGCTTGGATTTTCAACACTGAATTGTCATTGGCCCAGACTTAAAAATCTCTTAGTACACTCATGTTTTCACAAAGAAAATTTTTACACTCCATAATAGTATATTTTGCTGAATTTTAGTAAATATTAAATGGGTGAAGAGCCCTCCACTCAGTGAAAACTTCATATTAATCCAAAATAAAGTGGCTTATTTTGATCCTCCTGAAAACTCCATGCCTTCCTTCACCTGTTCCTTCGTGCAATGTAAAGAATACTAAAATTTCTTATGTAATGGTATTTGTTGCCAATATGTTTGTTCGAAGATCACATTTTTACTTCTGTTATGTTAAAATCGTCTGATGTAGAATCACTTCCAAATTTCAAACCCCAAATAATTCATTTCTCACTCAAGCTGCATCAGACCTAGACATCTCTTTCACTTAATTTCCCTGTTATAAGTGACCAGTTCTTTCTCTCTTTAATCTCTAGTTTGGTCAAATAAAACTATGATGCAATGATCCCTTGAAACATGGTGATCTAGTCAATATATTCATATTTCATATTTTCCAATTTACTAGGTATCAAGACTTAATTCTGACATGTAATAAATACAGTCTTTCAGCTTTAAGAGGCAGAGAATATTAATTCCATTGAAATTGGCTCATTAATATTTATTTTATCTTCAGAGTGACTCATGAACTGTTTCAAGTTTTGATAAGTAATTAACGCATCAGTGACTCTAACAGACAAGGAAAAGATGATTATGAGTGAGCAAATAATGGCTTGCTTAGGCACGCAGCAGTCTGCAGTTTTAAAAGTGAATTTCATTACATTTTGTGAGTTTTAAAGAAGCAAACAGAGATTAAAAAAAATCTTTAAATGTTTGGAAGTATCATATATATTTATGCAAGCGTTAGCCTGAGAGTCTACAGAGTATCCTTCTTGATGATACATGTAGTTGTACAGGTTTTTTATCCATTCATGTGTATGTTTGTGTAAATAACCATATGTAAAGGATTTTTTTCTAACATGTTGCAGGAATATTTAAATCTGTTGTATATTCATGTTGTAAGTGCTGTGTGGTGTGAAAACATCACTAATGCCTATATGACAAGGCTTCCTTTTACAAAAATCTTTTTTTCTAGCAATTTGCAACTTATTCCCTCTTCTTTTTGGGTAAGCAGAGCAGTGCTATGCTGTCTCCAACAGCACTATCTTTCTTCTTCCTGTTTGAAACTCATCTGTAATTCCTGCCTCCCACAGGTCTGCTGACTGACAAATATGTGCGGCACCTGTTCATCATCTCGATACCTGGGCATTTTATGCTATTCTGCAGAATCTAGTGAAGATGCGTGGGTTGTGCAACTATTCACAGATTTACGTATTTTCACACCTACATATTGTCATGTATTTAATGACACTTCTGTTCCTGAAGTCTGTGTATGTCCATTTATTTACTGGTATTGCTCAGTGCATAGTGGACCTTCTGCTTTTTAGCTGGTAGGAGTTGGAACAGAAATTTTTTAGCAAACATCTCTGTGAATACTCATGCAGATAAAATATAATAGCGGTTTAAGAGAGCTGCATCAAAAATAAGAACAGTGTGCATTATTAGGATAATCTGAAGAAGATTGTGTGTTGTTCTGTCACACTGAATAACAGCTAAACGTACCTATTGTTACAGAGCACCTTGCAGATTCATCCTGTGCTTCTTTTGTGCTCAGCCTAGGTTGCCACATGCTGATCTCCAACCCTGTGTCATAGACAAGGAAATCCCTGTGCAGGGCACTGTATAGCCTGATGAATGCACAAGAACTTAATGACATATTTAAGCCTTACCTAAATATAAAATAATCCCAAATTTAACCAGACCAAAAAACCACAACAAACCAAAACCCAAGCAAACAAAAAATCTATGGAAATTTGTTTAAAAATTGTAATAAATTGTTTCATGTTACCTCTGTTCCATTGTCCAAGGCACTGTTAATTTTAAGACAGAAGGTCAAAGAGAGATTTTAGCAAGATTTACAGAGTTTCGGTACTATCCCCAGCATAAGAGCATGCTTCCATTCCCTTTATGCATGGATTAATGCCACGGCACCAGGCCATGGAAGGGCGACGTCCTGTGTCACACACAGTGTGATTCAACAGCAGCCTAAGCCAGTGCCACCCTGGATTGCCCAAGCCCTGCTCTGGCACTGCCCTCAGCTCTCTGTTCCCAGCCCTTTCCCTGCGTGCATGCTGCCCTGCAGCTGAAAGTCAAGCTGGTTGAGGGAGCCGTCCGTGCTCGTAGCCACAGTTTTGTTTTGGTCTTTGAGGCCTTGTGCTGCCACGTATTGGGGAACCCGGCAGCTGAGAGGTTCTTTGGAGTGCGACAAACAGAGGACCTGAGAGGAGGGGAAACAGGTCTGAGGTCAGCCAAGAGCTGAAGAAAAAGGGAAAAGGAAAAGGAGAGAAGGGAAAGAGAGAATTCACAAGGCTTTGTAGTTAAATCTTTCCTCCACACTTTGCATACAACTATTGTACTTGATTCCCAAAAGATCAATGGTGTCTGAGTTTGATATTGAATAAAAGAGATGAAAAGGAATATTGATTAGTTGTTCATTGGCTATTCTGAGCACTGATGATTTTGGGATCTGAAGGAAAATGAAGTATGTGACCATGATACTAAAAGATACATCTGCATATAAAAATATGGGAATCAGAAACACAACATGAAAAAATAAAATCACACAAATTCTGACATTTCCTCATTTTGAAAGTGAGGAATTTGTGCTACAGGTTTGGTAAAATTCTTGTATGTACTTTTATATGTAATACAAGCCTACAAAAATTCAGAATGGGATTTTCAAAAGCACTATGTCTTCACTGTGTTCTAACAGTTTTCCAAACAGTTGGAGATAACGAAAATATGAAAATGCTGGAAGCACTCAAGTCCTTTCATCTCAGTCTAATCCTGAAAGAAAATCTAGGTTATGTGTCTTCTAAAAAATAGGCATAATTATATTGTATTAAAACAGACTCAACCTTGTATTCCTTTAACTTTCAGCAGGTATTTGTTCCCATTTCCAATTTGTAAAAGACAACCCCCAAGTGACCCTCTTGTCATATAGTTCTTTCATACTTTAAAAAACCCAAAAAAAGCAAAAAAAACCGCATCACTTTCAGCAAAGCAGATTTTGGAATAAAATCATGGAGTTCTGCCTGAAACTTTTGGCATATGACTGTGCCATCATTACTTTGCTGAATTTAAATTACTTGATACATTGATGAATTTAAATTACTTCACAAGATCGATTGAAACTGATTTGTGAAAATAGCTGAACAGTAATTGGATTTAAAGTCTGATACAATTGGGTTCTAAAAGATGGTTTGATATTTAACCTAATACACAATTGAAGACAATCACCTTCCCTTCTCTCCATTCACATATATGCATCCTGCTGTAGCTGTGAAAAACTGTACTGCTTGTGTAATACAGTATGGCATAGTTTTATACATCTGTCATTTTTTTAATGTAGCATGAAGTAAGTCTATTGCAGTCATGACCTCCACCTAATTCAGATTCTTCTAGAGTTATATTTCACTTCCCTGTTGTTTTATCATGGAAAAGCTCCTTGCTGCTATCAAAAAGTTTTCTTCTGAAGCTAAACTGGGTTTTATTCATCAGAAAAGAGAGTGGTGAACTTTGAAAAGAAAGTCACCAAATCTTTGAAACTTTGAAAAACACCACATCAAGGAAAGTCACCAAATCTTTGAAACTTTGAAAAACACCACATCAAGTGTTTATGGCTCATTTGTAACTGATTAAAAGTTGGTTTCATTAATGGCTCGTTTGTAACTAATGAAAAGTTGTTTTTATTAAATAGTAGGCTTTATTCCTACCTAAACAGACCTACCCTTTGACAGCTCTTCCCATCTTTTCTGGGTTGATCCATTCTTGCTTCTGTAGCTTGTACTTACTGAGGTCTGAAATATTATCCTCATTCCTGGTATCCATACCACACACACTGTATACTACTACACGTGCCCATGCTGTTTTTTTGTAACTGAAATCAGTGTTTATCTAATCACAAGAAGATACCTGCTACAACATGTAACATAAAAATAGTGGTAATCACATCTCAGAGCATTCTGTGTGTTGGAATGGCAGCTGCATGCCTAGTGCTGTAGGGTTATCCTCAAAACTGGTGTCCTTTTACAGTGCAATTGGTCTACTTTTTTCTTATGCATAGAAACAGGGCTTCAAATCATGCACAGAATATTAGCAGAGGCAATAATACACGTGTAGTTATGCACACATTGTGGGAAAATGGATGTTAGTGTACGATCTGCTCCTTGCATTTATCAGGGCATTACTTCTCAAGTGCAAATCAGAAAGACAAAATATATATGCATTGCTGGACATTCACTTGCTGATATCCTGTTGGTGTCTTTTTATTTCAAGATTTGTGGCACACTGGCAGATGTGTGGCAAACACTGGAAGCACTTGTTTCTGTCTAGAACTTTCAAAATATAATAGCAGAACACGAAGCCATGAAAACATGACTGTCTAAACAGTCAGTTGCTACGTTCTTCAGCTTCTCAGCATTGAGTACATAGTGGTGCAGCTCTTGGTACCTCTTTCAAGATAGATCCTTTCCTATTCCTCTTGCTTTTTTACCAATTTCCTTCATTTATGCAAATCAGAGAGGACATATTTCTCAACTTTGGTGAGAAGATGTTCTAATCCAATGTCAAGTTCATGTCTCACACTTTTCTGAAAAGTGCTTTTTTTCAATTCGTTTGTCAAATTACCCAGATTCCTCCCCTGCATCTCCTATAGTGGAGTTGTTCTATGGGTGCAGTTGCACTGGCAAAGTGTTTTGGACTGACAACAATCCCTAGTCCCCGACCTCCCTCCAGCACCTGGGGGACTGAAGTGCAACAGAAGAAGTGGGAATGAAGGAATTAGATTTAGCCTGGGATGAAGAAGTGGGGAACTAGGAAGAAGATGTTTCTAGTCTGAACTTTGTTTCTTACCATCCCAATCTATTTTTAATTGGCAATATATTAATTTGTCTTCCCCAGACTGAGTCTGTTTTGGCCATGACATTAAGTGGTGAGTGATCTCCTTATCTTTATCTTGTCCCACAAGCTTATTCATCTTATTTTGCTCGCCTTATTCTGTAGAGGAGGGGGAGTGAGAGAGCAGCTGGGTGGGCATTTGGCTGTTAGCCAAGTCTAACCCACCACAGTTATCAACACACACGCATGGCTTTGGCAAGCAATGCCGACGGGTGCAGGTTTACATAAGATATGTTCTATCCAGACTGCCAAGTCAATAATGTAGGAATATATCATGGCATGCATTATGCATTCCTATTTAATGTGTTTTGAATAAATCCGCTTCACAATTTGAAACTACTTGAATCTTTTGTTAAATGTTTCAATTTTGCTGTACTTCCCTTTTAAGATTGAAATCTGTTATGTCAGGAAAGCATAGCATCTTAAATATACCTCCCCTTTTTTTTTTTTTTTTTTTAACAGAAGGTTTGTCAAAATTTGGGCAAAATGCACAGATCTGAAATTGCTTTCCTCTTTCCATGGACTGAATGGGGATTCAGAGGTCTGAAAAATGTGCAGTAAGCAGTCTGAGCTGCCATCCTGTTCTGGGTTTAGGTGATATGATAGATATCTAACTCTGGCACCATGGCAGCCACAATGTGTCCACTGGGCACCTGAACTGAAGGTAAAGAAGATTCTCTAAGAGGCTGAAAATGCTGCATTCTGATTCTTTATGTTTATAAAAAGAGAAGAAAGGAGACTTTTTACTCCTTTCCCAAGTAGAAGACATGAACAAGTGTAAAAGAAGAATGCTAAGAATCCTTTTGCAAACTGTGTAAGTGGGGTTTTTTCCCTCTGCTCTTCCTTTTTAATTGTAAAACAGAGTCGCTGTTCACAAACAGAGCTACTGAGCTGAGCAGACTTCTGGTGTCTCAGTTGGCCCTTAAATCACTGCCAACCCTTCGTACTGGAAGAGAAAATCTTTTTTGAGAGCAAGTCCAGAGATTTTGAAACAAATGAGCTTTTTGGACTATTTTGGTCCCTGAAATTATATGTACATGTATATATGTTTTGAACGTCACAAAAGATCTTCAAAGAAAACTGTTTTTCCAAGTTTGAAGAAGATAGTGAGGAGGCACTGAAACTCTTACTATAAAGATACAGGAAGCAAAAATATTGCCTTTTTCCTCTCCCCCCACATTTTGGGCGACAAAACAGAATTAAAAAGCCCCTCGGCATCAAAAGTACTAATCTCATAAGCTACTGTTTGGAATGGGGAAGAAACACCCAGGTCCTCTGAAATGCTGACTAACTAGATACTAGCTTTTTCCCTCTTTTTTTTCTGATGTTTTTTGATTCTTATTACCATGAAAATGTGACCATCAAATTGTATAAAGAACTGTTGACATTGTCTTATGCTAAATGAAATAATGCATTGACTGTTACTCTAAGTGGACATGATTTTATTAACTTCTGTACCTTTGTTGCAGAATCTTGCTATCAAAATTTCTCTGCCCTTCACAATTTTTGAACATAAATTGCAGTCTTCCATAAAGTGTAAACACATTGTGCAGATATGTTGATGCAGCCAGCTTGTTTGCCTTTCACTAATTCTTTACATATTGTAAGTTGTAATATGTTTTTTGTTTTAAGTGAGTTATGTGCCTGATAAAGGTTATAGAGCCCCGATTCTGCTTTCCTTGACAATCACGTTCCACCTGAATTTCTTTTGGTTTACACAGGTAACCCTGTATAGTCTTAGACCTAGATTTAATGAACAGTTCTGCCTGTGCCAGACAAGATGGCAAAATGTTAGCCCTCTATGTCAGAGCTGTACTTGCAGGGCACACAGAAGTTAGGAGTAATAAAGTATATTTGAACCACAAGAGAGCATAAATAAATCAAACTACACACAAACAGCTGATCTTTGGAAAGGGCTGCTGCCGGTTTTACATAATTTCTTTTCAGAGGAGAATCAAGGAGTGTTTTCACTGAACTTAAATGAAACACCTTGGCATCCACTGAAGCAGACTTAGACTGGGAGAGCTGGCAGCCTCTCATAAGAAGCAGTTTTTGTTGAACTGCCTTTGAAGGGTTTGAACTGGCAGTGCTGTATTCTGGCTACAGGGTAACTTGGCTGAGAACATTAGGATTTCCCCTGACATTAAGTCATTTAAAGAAAAAAAAGAAAATCATTTCCTTCCCTCCCAGCTCCATTCAGGAGGAGAAACTATTTTTACTGCCAGACTTGCTGAGTGTTAGTCCCTCATGAATGGAGCAGCCGAATTAAAACCGTTTATGGTTTTAGTAATTAAAGACCAGAAGACAGAAATTAAAATTATATTAAGTAGCTCATATTGAATGTGCTCTTAGACATTATTTTGTGATCCCAACATGCAAAATTATGAAGGAAAGCTGAGATAAATAAACACTGATAAGATATGAGAACAGTCTCAACAACTTGAATGGGAGCACTGGTTTTGATAGATGTAGCGGCAGGAGCATACGAGTCTCAGTCATGTGAAAGTTCAGGACTGTGGCTCCTAGAATCCAACAGCTTGGACAGCAGTCTTTTACAAAACCTTATAAAAAATTCTGATTAAAAAAAGCTGGTTTACAAACTCTTTGCATTTTTGCCCTCTTCCTTGGTCTTCCATCTTGATGGAAGATTTCATAGAATAACAGAATGGTTTGCATAGCAGAGACTTTATAGATCATCTAGTTCCACCTGCTGCCATGGACAGGGACCCTTTCCACCAGACCAGATGTTCAAGGCCCCATCCAGCCTGTCCTTGAATACTTCCAAGGATGGAGCATTTTTCCAAGGCACTGATGCTGCACTACTGCCAAGACAAATGGAATAATTAGTTCAGTATCTCCAAGTTCTACTTCAATTTGTATATCATAGAAATTTTTTTCCTTATATTTCCAACATGTAATCCTTTCAATTTTTCCTGATGAGGCTATCGCTGCCTTGCTGGTGGGTGTGTATTGTGTATATCTGTATTTTGCATTTATTTTTCCTCAATACACCTGGTTGGGTGTGAGACAAACTCTTATATTTCACAAGTTTGTTTTGAATTGGATTTGTTCTTTTTGAGCTTGAAACCACTTGCAACTCAATCTCACTTGAAAAATTATAAATGCACTTTCTCATGTATCACCTGAGATTTTAATTTCAATTTTGAATAAATTGCTTTGAAGATATCATTACCTGGCAAGTCTATTTAAATTTTGTCTTGCAGGCAATTATAAACTGCTTAGTGATTTGAGCAGGTATTATTCTAAGTGCTAGCTTTTCTCTTTGAATATCTAGGCTTTTGTTCACAATGTTTACCTCTCCACTTGTCATGGACTTGTCCTGTGAGTTCTGTATAATGCTTAAGCCTAGGTATGAAACTTATAATTTGCCAGTTTAACTCCAGAGCATGTTTAGTTCTGTATGTCTGACATATTGATAGGGTCAAGTAGTTACAGATAAAGAAGACAAAATTTGCAAAGGCGGCAAAGGAAATAATGCACAATTTCTCTGTGGTTTTCCTGAGTTGCAAACACTGGTGTTACTACACCACTTTCTCCCAAAACAATCTCACATTAACCTCTTTCCTGTTGTGAAGGAAAAACGGATGTTGGTACCTCATGCTTGCTCTCTTTGTTTTCAAAAACTTGAATTTTGTCTCAATAGGGAATATTTTAATCTTCCATGCTGTGTGCACCCTCTCATATATCAAAATGCGTTTTTCTTTGAAACAGAAGTTTGATATTAAGTGAACAACTGTTCCAAGCAAAAATACCCAAACTCTCGAAGGCTGTTGCAGTGAATAGTGAACAGCTGCTTGGGAATAGTGAAATGCTGGTGCTCCCTCTCGTGGTTTAACTGAAATAAAACAAACCAAAGAAACTTCATAAAAGTTTAGTGCATTGTTTTCCTTGATGAATATCTTGGGTAGTTTGATTAGAAATCTGGTGCTGGAAATGCTTGTGACTCATCAAGAATCTGTTTCTCAAAGAAAGTATTCACTTGTGTATTCCTAGAAAAGAAAATCAAATCAACTTAACCACACCTTTATTTTTAACAAATGTATTTTCAACCAGCCTGACATTTCATTCTAGCTTTGTTTTAGGATTATTAGATTTCAGCTGTCCGTTTGCTCATGTGTGTTTGAAGGGATTTAACAGTAAAGGATATGGCAAATTTGTGATCTGATGCTAGAACTGAAAGCCACCAGACTAATCACTAATGAAAACATGCATTAAATAAAATCAGATTATCACATAGTGACTGATACTGTACTGTGCATAGAGGAACAGAGAAGAAAATACCTCTCAGTATACAAAACCTCTTGGGCTTAGACTCAGATCTAGCCTGGAATCAGAAACAGGAGTCTGAAAATTGCCATCTCCTTTAACTGTTTCATGCTTGGTTTGGTAAGTTTAGCAAACATTGTAAGTTTTTTAGATATATGTATATATATATATGCATGTCTATATCTTCAGGATTTCCTGTAAATGGGGTATATGTCAAATATTTGCAGATTGGTCCAGTCTCTCAGACCTATAAGGCATCAGTGTGGCCATAGTCCATACAGGCATTTAAAAAGTTGAGTCTACTGAGACCTGGTAAATCTAGTTTGAAGTACATCACAGGTCTGCGCATTCAGTTTGCTTCAGTCATTTGATGTAAAATGATTTCAGTAGAAATGATGAGGTCAGAAAGAACCATTTGTATAGTGGGAAAAAGAGCAAAACCCACAAACCAAAACCAAAACAGGGAATGTGACAGATTTCTCCTTTTGAGCGTGTGAACTTAGAGAACAGGGTCTGACCATTATTGATGTGATGCTCCCATCATCGTCCAGAACTGTGTAAATATAAAGGTTTATGATGCTCCAGTTTTCCAAACTGTAAGTAACCATAAGCAGACATTCTAAGGAATTGCACCAAGCAAAATCAAACTGCCATAAAGTTCATGTGTGGCACGAATTGCAATTTAACTGCGTGGTTATTACAAGAGCTTTTAATTAACTCAGTCATCATACTGTGGCATACAAATTGTGCATAATAGCAGCATGCTGAGTATAATGACAATAGGTTTGTCTGAACTGTGAAAATCAGGAGTTTTATAATTTTCTGAGGTTTCTTTTTATACTCTTAAATATTGTGTGGTATTTAGGAACATTTTACCAAAGTACAAAAAAAAAGAAAAAAGACAGAAAAATTCCTAGCAGGTTGCTGAGGCTTGTCGGTTTTAAAATTTTACAGCAGTCTTTAATTCTTCCTGAAATTCAGTGAGATGTGTAATTCTTTCCTGAATCATATTTCTGATGACTTTTCCATCTCTCTTTTCTATTTTTAATCCCTTTTGAGGATCATTTTACACACTCTCTAAGGATTTTGTTTTTGAAGCCAAGAACAATGCTCAGTATGTGGAAGCATTCAGAGGGAATACGATTTCAGTGAAACTGGAAGATAGTGAAAATACAATCTGACCAGATATTGCTGCAAAATGGTCATTTATTAGATCATTAGTGTAGTGAGAGCATTCCCCTTCTCTCAAAGTTATGATTCCAGTCTCTCAAGACTGACGATAGTAGCACTGACTGATTTTTTACTTGTAGGCTTAATCTTGCAGACCAAAGACTAAAAATGAAGAAACAATGTAGCTAATGGATGTAGTTGTAGTCTTTCAGAAAACACAGGAAATACAACTTGGTGGTGTTGCACTTGCCACATGTACTCCTTCCTGGAGATTTCTAGGATGCATTAAAAAAAAATTAGAAGCAGACATTATTATGGAAACTGTATTTATCTGTTTTTTAGGGTATTATCAGCCCTGTACTGGGAAATGAAATACTGGCATATTTTGGTTATAAATTATTTGGCTCACAGACAGAACAGGCACCTGAAGGCAAGATAAGAGTATATAACCTTTTCATGTGCACAAGTTTAGTGAAGAAACCAGGCGATAATGAAGACTGGGCTAGTGAGGGAGGCAAAAGTAAATTTATCATGCATGTACAGTTAATGGTTTAAACATGACATAAAAAGTGACAGCCACTACTGAATGGTTAAAAAAATCCGAGCTGGGTTCAGCTGGGTGAGCAATATAAGCACAATGTACCAAACACAGACAGAAGAACCAACACCACACAAAGCCAGTGTGTCAGCCAGTGGCCCCAGGGGTTTAAATATCAGAGATACGAGAAAGGTAACAGAGATGATGACATCACCATTGTAAATGCTGAAGTAGGTCATACTTCAGAAACTATGTCTAAATAGTAAGTGACTCTGCTAAAGAGATAATTTTGTGCTGTTGCTCTCATTAACAGAACTGAGTTCTCAGCAGTATGATTACTGTCATGCATATCTTTGTGAGAATGGCAGAGGTGCATGTGGTGCTTTGCAAATGCCTTTTATTAGAATTTTCCAACCCTGGGGAAAAAAAAATCCAAACAGTTCTTAAAAAGACATTTCAGATAATTACTGGCTTTTAATGTTATTTTTATATAGAAAGTTTACCCAAGTTTAATTTTTAAGAGAGATTTTATATTTAAAACTAAGGCTTGTATTTGCATGTGTCAGTGAATGCAAATTTCCTAGTTTTGCAAATGCATTTCTTGAGACATTGATTCAAAGAGAACAAACAGAGAGAAAGGCTTTTAGACAGTATTTTGAAGCAACTATTTATATGTATAGCACATATAAAACAATTATCATTCATATTCCAAGGCACTATGACTGTGAAAATTATTGATTTTCTTTTTTTTGTTTATTGTAGAGCAAAATATAGTATGACTTTATTGTAAATGCAAGAGATATGGATTGTGGTGGATTCTCTTGTTTTCCTAGTGAAGGTGAATGTATATGGGGCTTTTCCAGTTTGCTATAACTGGAGCCGATTTATTTATTTTTTTATTTCTTCTTTTTCCTTGGCCTGAAGAACTGGTACTCATCTCCTTAGGGGCTGCATTAGCCAGCAAGTCATCTCCACCCTGATTCTCCTGCCCTCACAGGCTCCCAGCCCGCAGTCAGACTCTGCGAGTGCCTGGTTCAGATATGCAAGGTCTTGAGACCTACAACCACCAATACACCTGACCTGTGCCTGTCAGGCGAAGGAGCCTCCTTCCCAAACATCTGGATCTGATTTTAACTCTCTGTTAAACCCTTATTTTTATTCTTGGCAAGGCAAAGAGTAGTTGAAGAGTGTTTGGCAAGCTGGCACTGAGGCAACTCAGTCAATTGCTTTTCATAAAAGCTGATCATAAGCATCAAGATCCCTGTGCCACATCAGTGAGCATAAGAGAATATGAGAAAAGTGAGACACGTCAAAGGATAAAAACACTTAGTGTCTCTGGTGGATCTACACTATAGTGGCATAGAGTGGCTGCTGCAGAGGCTGGCAAAGTGCAGCAATGAAGGAGCAAATTCACATCAGGATGGACAAAGCCTACAAAAAGTGTAGAGACCTACAGGTGGTAAATGGGAGTCCAGTTAAGCTGATGGAGTGTACTATAATATGTTCTGGAGAGAAAGCTAATGGGGGAAAAAACGTGAGAGAAGTTTGAAACTCAATTTGAAGACAAGAACAAATTTAGTGAGATGCTGTCCAAAGAGGCACTGCCTCTAATAAGAAACAGTTAAATAAATACTTCCTGTGATATTCAAAGTGTAATCCCTTAAAGAGCATTGGTCATATGTCCAGAGACAATTGTCTTACAGGCAAATTCATGCACCTCATTTGAAGGGAATTCAAACTATAACTCAGCTGCCTGAGTTATTATATGTGAACCACAGCATAATAGAACTATTCACTTTCAACTTTACTCTCACTTTCAACTCATAAGGTGAATGCTAATTCATGTGTAGTAATAATGCTGATTCTTTGTTCTTTTCACTGGCCTAAGCAAGTGCATTCAATGAGTCTTTCATTATCACCACTTACACCAAGCATGGCAACAGACTCATTAAAATGTGTTTATTCTCTTTTAAATTGTAAATGTATTGCTTAACTAGCACTACAACAGTTCTTAGTTGGAAAGATGGTCCTTAAGACTTGCACTTCTCCCTTTAATGTGTGATGATAACTTGAAAATGAGATTTATTTGCTTTCTCTGTTCTTATATGTAAAGATATAGAATGCACCAGAAAACAATAATCCGTGTTACATAACATATACACTCCTTTTTTCTCATGGTAGCATTTTGAATATGTTTCTGCTTTAAAAATTTGATTCCCATCTTAGAGGCAACATTGATCTCCTCTCTCCCTTTTTCTAAGTTGACTACCTACTGAAACCAAGTTTAAATAAATCACATACAGTATTAGTTTTTCCATGCATGGTAACTTACACAAAATACATGCTGTTCAGTCTGCTTAATACCTTTTCTGATGTGATCCTCAGCATATCTCTTATTTAATAAATATATATGGCCCTAATTATTTTTATTCAGTCCCTAGGAAGAGTAATGAGCTATGAACATTAATTGATATTCTCTATCACACCAAATGCTCAGTATCATATTTTACAAAGAAGAAAATGAGAGCTCATGTGAATTTGTATCTACTGACATCTAAATCAGAAAGTCACATATAAAACTCCTTGATATTTTCAAATCTCCAGTCCAAAATCATCAAACTTACATCTTGTGTCATTAAATTAACATCTTGCAATGTTGTAATACAAGTTTCTGTCATGCTCACTGTTCACCGTATGCTTTGTGTAACTGTGCTGAACATGCCATAGTAATTCATCAACCCTGAATGAAATCACAAAGTTCAATGCGTATTAAGAACATGATTGGGACATATTAGAGAAAAAGTGGAAATATGCTGCTGTTCACAACACATCATATTCTCTGAGGTTACTGTTATTGTCTTCCTTATGGAAAGAAAAAAGCCACAATCAATAAAATACACGTGGTGACTTATACGCTTAGTATTCCTTCAAGAGGAGTGCTTTTATTATTTTTTTCTACTATAAAATAACTAATTATGTGTTTGCTGCATTCATTTTGGATATAGTGTTTCGAAGTACAGTAATTAATTATGCTTTTCTTAGTTTAATGTCTACAGATCTTTCTTTCTTAATAACATGGATTGAAACTGAATTGAGATATGCATAATAATTTTTCCTTACATATGTTCTTTCCTTCTTCTTGTGGCTTTTTCTTCCTTTCAGGTGAATAAGATATGTGGTCCTCCTGTAAGGAAGCCTATGCAGTCTCCAGGTTGCTCCTTTGATCAGAACAAAGATAATCAAGGGTTGAAGATGTTCTCCGGAGACAGTGAAGAAACACTCTCCAACAGAAGAAAGTAAGACATTAGTTTTACAGCCAGAGAGAAAGAATAAAGCAAACCACTCATTTTACAACAGAGTAGATTATGTTCAATGCAATGGCATGCTTTACTAGAGAATAAAGTCTCCAAAGAATGAAACATTTTAACAACGCAATCTTCTCTGTTACATTTTGGAAGGAGTAGTTTCATGACTAGACTTTGGTTTTGGAAATAATGGACATATGACCAGAGTCATTAGGTGTGGTTTAAAGCCTTTGTGAGAGTAGATAACATTGATAGAATATGTTAACTCTAAGTGTAATTTTTCACATTACGTTTAACTTTGCATATCAGGAGGCATTTTTAAATCTCACAAAAAGTGACTGTAGTTTTTAATAGAAGACTATTTGTACAATCTGATAAGACAGAAAAAAAACTGAACAACTTTTCTTACATACCTTTCTACTGTAAAAAATGAAACAGCTAAGCATTTGGGACTAAATCTTGAAAACCTTCTTCAAGCAAGACCAGCTGATTTTTTTTTCTCTGGCTCTTTTGCCAGTCTACAGTGAGTTGAGGTGACTGCAGAGGTTTAGAGATTTCATTTCAACCTGACTCAGCATTAGGGTTAGGGTTAGGCGGCATTAGGTTAGGACAGATTAGGGTAGGGTGAAATTTGTGTATCTATATATGAATTAGGTGTTTGAGCTGCCATTACAGTCTGAGGTAGGGAGAACTCATTTCAGCTGCCCACACATCTACAAGCATCCAGGACCACTCAAGGGTATCCCAGCTGATCTTCTCCTGCCAAAAAGGATGCAGGTGTCCCATAAGTTGTATCATAGAGTTCAAGCCTGACAGAGTTCAGAGGCATTTGGAGAATGGTATCAGGCACATGGTGTGGCTCCTGGGGATGGTCCTGTGCAGGGCCAGGAATTGGACTCAATGATCCTTGTGAGTCCCTTCCAACTCAGCATATTCTGTCATTCTGTGATGTCTTCCAGCTTTCTGCAGATATCTTGGGTAGCTGAAGGAATCTCAAAGGCCAATCTATATTTAAAGTTAATCAAGAATTTAACAGCACTGTAAGGCATAAAGATAGTGTTACAGTTGAGAGTAAAGGCCCTATTATGCAAATAAAATACACAGTTAAAATCAGAAATTTCATTTCTGTCATGGTGTTTGCTAAAATACAGAGTTTTATTTGTCCTCTTTTTCCTCTCATTTCTCTTTGTAGTGCAGAAGGAAAAAAAAGTGACAGAATGACAGGGAATAGTTACTTGGTCCTAATGTCTGGAGAAGAAAAGGTGCCTCTGAGCTTCAAAGGCAGACCATTCTTCTCAGTGTAAGGACCTTCAAGTACTAAATAGTGAAGAAAAAAACCCCCAAAAAACCAAAATACAAGCACAGGTTTTCGAAAACATTGTGGGAACAAAAAGATAAGCAAAACAGAAGTGTACTTTAGCTGGCACAGAAGTTCATTAGGGAATACCCATTATACAGGTGCACATTTCTTAGTTATATGTAGCTAAGCAAGTTCTTGATGCCTTCTCCTCTCTAACACTCTGCAAACATGAAGATCTCACTCAAACCAGGACTGACCCATGTTTCAAAACACAGAACACTGGATTCACTTATGGGAGATTGCCTGAGAGACCTTAAGGGGCATGAGAGGCAGTGGGCAACACAAAGCAGTATTGTTTTCCCTTCACTTCCCTCTCACCTGCCTGACATTCTGGAGACACTCCGTGGCATTCAACAGGCTCTGCACCAAAAAGGGGGGAAGGGAAAGAAAGTTTGAGATCCATTGACACATATTTAACAACTGCGTAGCTGATATCATCTGCAGTTGCTGCCTCCTGGATCACCTCCGTCCTTATTAGTCACAATCACTTTATATTTCACTTTATATTCCCATAGCAACTGTAAGAACCTCACATGGAAGAGTGACTTCAGCAAATGCTTGAAGCCTGCTTTTAAGGAAGTGCTGTTCTCTAACTCCACCTTATTTTTCTCCTGTGGTACTTCTGTTTTACAAATGCATTTCCAGATGAAAATTTACATTTTAAAGTACATGGTGGGCTGCGCTGCCGGAAGTTTTCCTGAATTATTTTTACCATCAGACCTAAGCTAGTATATTCCAGTATTATGTGATACAAGAAGAAAAAGAAATTTCCTGTTCTTTTGCTGCCAAAAAGTTGTTAAATGAATTTTTAAAAAATCTAAGCAGACCCTTCCATAGCAATATACAAACTTGAATGTATGTAATGCTTTCTTTCCTCCAGAACTTCATGCTGCAGACAACTTCTAGCACAGAGAAGGAAATTGTTAAAAAAAAAAGGAAAAAAATATTTCCGAATAAACAGAAAAAATGGATCTTCAGCTTCCACTGACTGTAATTACACATTTGTGCTCAGCTGCCTATAATTACACGCTATCTGGTCTAGAGGATGATCATGTGAAAATTGACGTTCATACCATCTGCCCTTCTAACTGCTTTGGTCAGACATCAACAGGGGCTGAAATCAGTTATTACTTCTCTATTAACTTCAGCTTTGCCTCGGGATGTATTTACTAATAAACTGAATGACCTTTCTGTTAGAAAGCGGTTTATGATAAGATATTATGACAGCTATATTTATTTATTTTTATTTCTTCAGAAGATATTCCTACTGTTCTCATTGAGAGTACTCTCTAAACATCCAGTTTTCATCCAGAATGTAAATATAAATCATAGACAAAATCAAAATCAATCCCACTCAATGTGATTTGGAGGGAAATTGCAAACACATTGTGCACATTGGATTCAATTTTGGGTGTGAAGAAATAAAAGATATGACTATTCATGGCTAGGAGAGTGTGGGTGAATAATTGAAATCTATTGCCCATAGGCAATTATATGATGCATAGTCAAAATTGACCCTACATGAGATATTTCAGAACTGCAGTTTTAGAATTAATAGGGCACTCACATCACATTGAATAGGCATAGGAAATCAAAACCACTGTGGTTTGTGTAAAATATTTGCCCTATTACATGAAAGAACATGTGGCTTTTAAAATGATGGACTGTATATAACTGCTGATGTTTTTTCTGTTTTAATTTGAAGTGAACAATACTTAACAATTGAATTCCTTATACCATTTTATGCCTAAGTTGACTATAGAGAAATGTATATATTATTTCTGGAATTTTTCACAACTTCAGACACTATACAAGAAGTTAACATAAAGTGAAACTTGCTGGATTACAGAGCAGTGAGTACAGCATTTCGTGGTGCTTTTCTGTGTGCCTGCAGGTCTTAGATAACTCAGTAACATGTCATGTTCCATACCAGAGTGAATAAATATTTTAAATTTTCACAGTAGGAAGGGGTCTCCAAGGAAGAGATTTTCAAAATATAAGCAAACAATTTATATTAATATCTCAATTCAGTTAAGAACATACCAACTAAAAGTAATTCATTTGTTTTGAATTAAGTACAAAACCTTATCACTAGCTCTGGGCATCTTGACAATTATTTAAAATAACAAAACATATTTTATAACCTACCAGCCCAGCACATGGTAGAACCAATATAATCTTTCAGACAGTTATTTAAATCTTTACTAAATATTTAACATCTACATCTTAAACCCGTCTTACCTAAATCTTGAGTTGCTGCATAACTTTAACAAATATCCTCTTTAATATTGGTAATGATATGTAGGGGACTAGTAGATAGCACTTTTGAAAAAACGGTGACTTCTTCATATGCACATGTTTTTTTATTTGCTATGCTTTTTTTTGCAACATTTTTCCATTAATTTGTCCAAGTGTAGCATTGCAAACTGTATCACCACTATGCAAGAAAATTTCAGGTTGAAGGAAAGCAGTTCCTGTTCCAGAGCATGAGGAAAGCAGTTGTTTTATTTTTTAATTTGACCAATGGAAGTATCAACTTTGTAAACTACTGAAGTGTATCTAAAATGGAATGAACACATTCCTTATCTTGTAGAAATGCACAGCAGCAGTATGGCTTAATGTTGTTGATTGACACTGTCGATTATTTCTCGTGTTCCCGTGTGCAGGGAATTCATCGGCCAGCTCCGGCTCTACAGAGCCTTTTACGGCGGCCTGGCGGATCAGCTGTGCGGGAACGAGCTGGCAGCTGCCGATGGACTCCCCTGCTGGAATGGAGAAGATGTCGTAAGAAGGTAGCTTTCTGACTCACTTCTGTCTTTTTTCTTTTGTAAGTCACGCTTAACTAAACCAGCTTCTATTCGAGTCAAGATTAGTTTAAAAAATAAGTTAGCTTGGGTTCCCTTCTCTCAGGCTTCACCTGTAAACAGTAAATAAAATCTCCCGGCATCTCAGTTTGGGAAAAAAAAAAAGAATTCTGGTGTTCTTCAGACATTTTTCCTTCAAATTTACAACACCTAGACATACGCTGGAAAAGGAGATGGATTGGCATTTACAAAATACAGTTAGAGGAAAAGTATATGGATTTTTGTTTGACCTTGATCTTTACAAAATGCTCCTTTTAATGCAGTGTGTGATAACACACTCAAGCTTAAATCTTTCTCTGGCTGTGAAGAATGAAGTAATTTCTTAATATATGTGGTTTCTCATGAGAGAGCTAAAAGTTAAAACATGAAGATAAAACATTTTAAAAGTGAAACACGTATTTTTTTATATATGCAGCAGCTTGGGAGACATAATTCAGCAGCAATGGCAAAGCAGAGGTAATAAACTGCTGCAGTCCTGGATGTGTATCTCAGGAATCAATATATTGCACAGCTTACAAAACACCAGCATTTTTGGATGGCAGGAAGATTTTCAAAGAGCTGACCTCTATGTTTTTCCTTTGTCGCTTTAATCATCAAAACAAGTATTTCTCTGAGCAGGAAGATGACAGAGACATCTGTGATGACAGAGACCAAAATATTGAAAAGTTCATTGGAATTATTTGTAATGAAAATCATTATGTTAATGTGGCATGTATTAGTAGGTAGTGTCAAAGGTCATATCAAAGAAGGTGAGTCAGTAACGTGTGAGACAGCTGGCACCAAGCAGAAGCAGCAGCGGGCAACCTCCACCTTTGCGTATCTCTGAAAAAGTTAGGTAGGAGCTGTCATTTATTGATTGATAGCTAAGGAAACTTCTGGGACATCCTTTTAGCAAACAGCTCCAGGCTTACTTTTCTCATCTTCTTGAGCAGTCCAGTGCTTAGGCAGCACCAAAGTCCAGTGAGTGGTTGACTCCCTTGATAGTCTCATTGGCAACCTTTTTCCAAAGGTTTAACAATCTTCTGAATGTGCCATGTTCCTTCTTTAGGTAGCTGAATTTGAGATTTAATCTCAGCTGTATCTCTTTTCTTTTGTTTTGCTTCCCTTTCCCAAATGACTAACAGTCTTCCTATCAAATGTTTCAGTAACGATTTGAAGTGATGGTCTTGTAATTACAGATTTCCTAAGAACAAAGTTCTTCTATCGTTACTTTTGTCTGCTTACATACTTACTATTAATATATTGTATATTTTCAATCCTATATTATTATATTATGTGGTACTATTATAATGTATGTATTATTATGTTATATGATTATACTATTACTTTATTTATACTATACTGTTTGATTTTAATTGATTAGACACTAAGATCCTTAGAGAGAAATTAAACATTCTCTAAATTCTAGACCACAGTGTTGTAAAAGTAATTCAATTTCACAGAATTTTTTAAATTAATGGAATATACTTATTATTGAATTGACCCACAGACATAATGAGTTACAAAAGCACTGTATCTTTTACTTAAGACAACTTTGGAATTAGTTTTCTATTGTAACTGAAGGGGGAAAAGCTTTCCTGCACTTTGACTAAGATGAGGGGGTTTTTTACTATTATTATTATTATTATTATCATTATTATTATTATTATTATTACAGAAGCGATGATCTAGGGAAAAAATAGATATTCTTTTCTTTTTGCAACTGTTATCTGCTTTCATAATGCCTAGGGCGCATAGCAAGCATTTGAAATATATTCTACTTAAACATTAGCGAGAGTTTTCTAGTGACAAGGACAAAAATAAGTAGTTTTGTTGTCCAGCATCTGCCTGAAGAAGGATTTTTAAGGCAAGGCAAGGCAAGGCACTGAGAAATGATGCAGCATAAGCTGATTTTTCTTAGAGACATGGAGATAATTTGGATAACCTCTTAAAATCTCCTCTAGCCCTATGATTTTCAATCTAGGATTATCTAAATCCTGTGCTGCTCACATTCTATTGTCATGATCCCAGGATACTGTGACATTTTAAAAGCAGTAATGACTTGAGCAGGCATCATTACTGTTCTCTAAGTACTGAAGAACATCTGAACCTGTAGTCTCACTCTCTTTTTTTTCTTTTTGTCTGCTCTCATCCTGCCTTCCCACTAGTAAAATAATAAATAAAGATATTGGTGAACTCATTTGTGCATCTCGCCGGTGTTTCTTGCACTGATGGGGAAAAGTATGTATTGTTCAAATTAGTTAAAGACAAAGAGATTTTATCTGTTTGAGATTTTTCCTCCTTTCCTTATGTTTTTGCCTTCTGTTTAAAAAACATGTGCCGTAGCTGGTGATGACTGCAAGTTTGTGCTTGACATGAGAAAGCAATATCATAAAGTACATAATGGTGGTGTATCAGGACCTGAAGAGATTGCTAAGACTGCTTGGTGTATCTGTGCTTCAAGCTGCAAGTGCCAAAAAGCTCTGGAGACAGAAGACAGATGCGTTTAAAAAAAAAATCTTTGCAGTTCTTCATTTTCCTTTTTTTGTCCATTTTTCTAAAGGAAGTAATTCAAGGTTTTTAGCAGCTATAATATTGTATATCAGATAAGTCATATAACCTTTGCCTTCTCTAATACTATCTAAGAGATTATCAAGCCTGGATTGGAAAAGGTCAGAAAAAGGAAGAAAGGGGAATTATTGAAATAAAAGCTTACTCAACTGTTTACATTTCATATGCTTCAGCTGTTTCCTTTTTGGTTTAAGCCTTTTCTTTTTTTCCAAATCACAATGCCATGGAAATGTGGCCCTTGATTCTGCAACTAGAGATTGTTCTGGATCTAGCCTTTCACACAGTACAGACTCATGCTTTTATCCAAACCTGAGACAAGAATTCCCACATTCCTGTATTCGTGCCTGACAAGATCAGTTGTGGGCAGAACTTGTAGGAGTAAAATCAGTTTTTTGAGGTCTACATCACTGCAGCATGAAGGGTCTTCAGCCCTTCCACTGTTTTACCCAATTATGTGACTGCAATTTCGAGCACGGAATTGAAATTCAAACCTCACTTTTAAAGGCGTAGCTGTATAATGTGATGAAGTACCTGGAATTTAATGTTATAGGATTGATTAAATTCAGTGGAAAAAGAGGAATTGTAATTAAGTTGTGCATTACCAAAGCATATGAGAATTGCATGCATCAGTTTGGAATTTCAGTGGCATCTTAGCATTAAAGCTAAAATAACAGGGGCTGTGCAAATAGACTGAGATTGTTCCAGTTCATGAACATAAAGTGATTTAACTGACATTTATACAGCTTTGGAGGTCCAGAGAGCCTGGCTAGAATGTGAAGAGAGATAAATTAAAAATACCAAGAGGAAAGGATAGTAAGTACTGTACATCTTGAGACCAGCGATTTAGCTAAAATAAAAATAGATGTGAGAGAAAAAAATAGTAAAATTATGTGTGTTGAAGGATTCAGGAGTAATGGAAATTATTAAAAACAGCTAATCAAGTATTGAAGGAAGAGTTTCATATAAAGCGCATACCTGAAGTGTCCAAATTAAGAGAAATTAAACAGCATGATTGATTTTAATTGCTGAGCAAATTGTTAAAAAGTGATTATAATAAGCATCTCTCATCAAATAAATGCTTAGCTTTAGCACAGCTCTTAGGCTGGGGAAATTTCCCCTTGATTCTTAAATATTCTGAAACAAGGGTACAATCCTGAATCTGTTCTTATCCAACAGAAGGAGATAAATTGTGATATAAGGGGATTTAATAAATTGATTTCAATTTTCTTCTATTTGACCTTTTAATGACCTTACTTTTTAAAATAAGGAAGAATGTAAACTCCATCAGAAGTACCACTTGACACCTATGCTAAAGATTTCCCTGAGTTACTTAAAATGCAGGAACAGCCCATTATGGCTCTTACTGCTTTGTCTAATATGCCACAGCCAACAAGGACAAGTAACAGATTACAGAGAAAAAACTACTGTAAATTTGTACTCAAAATATTCAAACTTGGAAATGCCTGACCCAGAACTATGAGTGTTCAATCTTCCCATGAACTCAAAAATCTTCACACCAGTAGCATTGCACAACAAGAGAACCAGAAGTTTTCAGATACCGAAACACTGAGTCAACTTAAGAGGTAAATGGTGGATAAAGATATTCATAGGCTGAATGTTTTGTAAAGACAATATAAATTTAACAAATTTAAAAATTTAAGTACCTGAAAGCTGAAGTATTTTTATTTTGAATTGCTGCTGTCCGTCTAGGGAAGCTTCTAAGTGAAATCACCAGCATATGGCACCTGGGCTGCAGTAAAAAGTCAGGTCATCCGGTCTGTAAGAAAATGGGACTCAGAAGGTCCTCCTTGAATTCAGGAGGGTTTCTCTTTACAATTTATGCATTTTCATTTGGAAAACTGCTGACATGAGGATATGTTCGATGACTAATCAGCAACACCACTGCCCCCCACCCAAAATCACAAATAGTTTCTTCTCAATCCTATTTCACTAGTCAAAGGAATGAGAGGGACTTAAAGGGGATTATGAAGCATGTTTCTGTGTCAACACAGGAAAGATGTGAAATGTCATATGGTCTCTTTGTTTTAATAATTGTGGGGTTTGTTCCCTATTTTGCCATGGGTTATAACAGTAAAAGTCATTCCTACTTTAATATTGGTAATATGAGTTCTCAGTGTATGCTTGGATAAATCTCATGACACTTCAGGATGGAATGGAATTAATTACATAAAAGCAGCAAATATATATTGCGTTTGATAACATCAAAAGAAGTGTTCTATTTTTCCTTTCGTTTGCTTGAGCAAACATATAATTTTCTGTAATGTTTGCCCTAGAAACATTGCACTTGTTTGCCATGCACAGCAGAGACAATAATAGAAGGGTTCTAACACCGGATGAATTAATTTCTATTGGTAATTGGTAATAATTTACAAATTGTATTGACTTTTAAAATGAAAAACATGATTAGCACCATCTTAAAAAAATCGCAACATTTATAAAGTCATAGAAGTCTGCTCAAAGATAGGCATGAGAAAAACCAAAAACTAAGTATATTCTAAGAGTTTGAATTACTGCGTCATCATACCTTCATTTTGGAGGGTTTTGGTCTACCATTTTACACAGTCATAGAAAAATAGACATCAGAATTTAGCATTAGTGATCTAATGACAGAGGTTTTCCAAGTGAATTCAGAACTACTTCACCAGAGTCTATGACATGAAACAATAGAGGCAATAAAAATAAAAATCTATCCTCTCCTTTTTGTATAAGGGTTCATATTAAAACCAAGGAAAACTCATGCAGGAGACTTTGCTGCATAGTTCAAAAGTAAGCCTTGTATAAAATAAATAACTAAGAATCATAGTAGATTATACTAGACAGAAGGTTTGTGTCCCATTGAATTTCTTGTAAAAGAAGTGTGCTCTTACTGAATTTAACTTTGATGTACAGGTTCTCTTTCAAATAATGAGTTTAGTGATATTTTATGATGAGGCTTCTTTCACACACTGATGTTCTGAAACCTTTTATATTTCTCAGCCCAAGTTATTTATCACCTCTAACCATGGCAATTTAATACAGCAGCTCTCAATGAATTATTTAAACAATATTTTGGGTTGTGAAATATTGTCTATGAGGTCTTCTTTCACTGTAATGCCCACAGCGGTTTTCTATAAACACGGCAGCCTTACCAGTCCAGAGGGGAAACTTCAGTGTGATGATGTTGAGCACTGCAGCATTTACAGATGTTCCTCTCAACCTTTGTATAACTGTGTAGCATCTGCTGAAGATTTTCTCTTGACAGCTCTAGGTCAGATTTTCATCCAGCATCCTGCACTGACTGTGAAAGTGTGGTACTGAAACTTAGATTGTGCTGAGGGTTTTGCTCTTTACATTTTCACAGCTGATTTAGATTCATAAGCAGGGTGACTTTAGAGGTCTGGTAATTGGCTGGGAGTCTTATGTGAAAACCACTGATTTTTCCTATAAGTCTAATTGTGAAAGTTTGCAGCAGGTTTTTCACTAAGTAAGAAAAAAATTGCTTTATGTAGTCCCATTTGGATGGATATCCTGTGGAGTTTTATGTGTACAGATTGATTTTGTTGCTGTCATGTATGTAATACAGATGATAAAAATTGGTATTCATAGTTTTATTAATTGTGTTCAAAAAATGAGTTCATTCATTATTTTTTTCTAGAAATAAATATTATTCTTTCCAGTTGTATCAAATTTTTATTGTTGCTTTTGTAGTCAAAAGAATCATCAGATCCTCTCTAATGAAGTAAAACTAATCTGCCATTCACAACTCTGAGTCTACAAGTATGTACTTCAAAATAACATTTCGTCCTCTTTAATGAAAGTTATGCTTTCTTATCTTCCTTAGCAGCTCAGCTTCTACTTGTATTCCTTTAGAATGGTATGATTGAAAGCACAAATTGGCTTATATTCATTACAATTTTGTTCTGTTTCTATTCTAACACTGCCTTTTTAGGGTCAAAGTATTTTAGCACTTGTCCATATTTAGGCATTCAGGAAAATTAAAATGCATTAATGAAGACTGTGAATTTAGAAATCAGCAATCTTAGCCTCATTTTTTTCTCAGTTCACTGAATAACCCAAACTGAATCTACTTTAATTTAGAAGGAATTTTAATTTTTAAAGTGTAGTATCCCACACAGAAACTTAATGAGGCAACACAGTTAATGCATCCCTGCTATGGGTGCTTCTCTCTGCAAAAGGACTGAAGCAAAACCCAGTGAAAAGGAAATATGTGCACACATATATGCCGTGCTGCACACTAAGTGAATTATCCAGTCAAGCACTAGTGTGAATAGTCACATCCAGATCTGAAAGATTTTCATATTCAGGTAGCACCTAAAATTTCATATAAAAAGTTATTATGAAGAACAGATCAAAACAACGAGACTATGCAGGTTCTTCCCAAATACATACTTTATACCTATGAGACAGAGAAAGGGAATAAGAAGCATAAAACACAGTCCGATCTCACAATGAGCTGTTTTTCTTCCACAATAAACAAGACCTCTCTGCTACCAGCAAGACCTTTGTTCAAACTGTTTGGAATTATTTTGTATATTGGAGGAAATTCCTGGATGGAGGGGTTGCACTCCAGCACACTGCTGTGTAACAAGATGTAACTTCTCCTCCTAAGGAGGGTGAGGTGTGAATCTCTGCTATGTTAATTTTAAAAAACATTTATGTCTTATGTTAATAAGAGGTTGCCAGGTTGAAATTTGTGTTATTCTTCATCTTTACAACTCCAGGTATTTATGTGAAGAAATGCACGTCTGAATGGGCCTCTTGTCCTCTTTTTCAATAAAGAGATAAATGGACCCTTGTAGGATGCAATTAGTTTAGTCTTCAAATATTTGGATAGAACTTCCTAGAAGGACTTATTGCTTCCCTTTGTCTGTAAAGGGCATCAGTCTAAAGGTATTAGTAGAATTTAAGTTATCAAAGTTTAAAATATCTAGAAACCGAAACTAATACAAAATGTCTATGTTGAGACAAAACCCCAAAAGACTAAATATTAAAGCTGGTAGGTTGATCCAGAAAAGTTATTCCTAAGTGTTTGAAGTATTTCACTCAAAAACTAGGTACATGTTTTGATCCATGTGCTGCAAGTAATATCATAGAGCATCATTGATCAACTTTTGCTAGTACTGATTTACTGGTCCAAGTGATGCATTAAGCTCATTGGGCTAGGATGTATAAAATAATTATGCAGAATCAAGCATCAATTTAGTTCTTTCTCAATACCTTAGGTCAAGCATGGAACATATTCTTGAATCAGGCACAAAACTTTGTGTTTTGCATATTTTCACAAAATTTCAGTTTAAGTGTTAGATAAACTTGAGAATGGATTTGGAGACAGTTAGGGTGTTTATGGAAAGAATATTAACATTTTCTTTAATTTCCCCTCTGTTTCCTTAGCCTGTTTTCACTGTAGATGATGTTATAGTTTCTAGGACTCCAGATGTTAAGTCTCAAGTCAGAGAACTACAGAATGGGTCAGGTAGGAAGGGACCACAGTGGGTCATCTGGTCTAACCCCCCTTCTGAAGCAGGGTCATCCTAGAGCACATGGTACAGGATTGTATCCAGACAATCCTGAATATCTCCAGGGTACTCCACAACCTCTCAGGGTGAGGTTCAGTTCTTTTAAATACTTATTTTAAACAGTTATAAACAGTTCTTGTAAAGTGCTATAAAAATTGGTATGTTCGTGTCCTTTTTCCAAATATGATGATGACAATATTTGAGAGATCTTTATATTCCTGTACATAACTAGGTTCCCAGTAATCCTAATTTTAATATATCTCACTCTCGTACCCCGATGTTTTTAGAACATCTGAATCACACACAAGTACAGCAGTAATAGATGAAGTAATAAGCCTATCCTATGTTACTGTTTAATAAAACTGCATTTTTTCATTGTTTAATTAAGTATTTCTGGAATCTGCAAAGATAGCACAGCACACAGATGATATTATTGCCTTAAATGCAAACATCAAAGCAACTTATTCTATTCTACATAGAGAAAAGAATATATTAAAAGTGCCTCCTGTAATCCTTGTACAGATGCTGTTTAAAATAAATAAAAACTACTTTTAAAATCCTAAGAATGTTTTTGATATAAATATATTTCATTTTCCATTGAAAAGTACTAGACATGGTCAGTTAACACATTGCAATTCTGAATGGTAGAACAACAGCACCGAATGGTGCAGGGGTTCCAGACAGCAGCTAATGGAGAGAGGTTGCATAAACCATTACGGGGAGGTATTTTGAGCAAAAGCCCCTGTATTTTCAGATTATCACTGTACTTTCTTCAATTCTTTGAACAGGAATCTCAAGATAAAGATGACTGGCCCTGGACAGCAAATATTTCTAGCATAGGAAAGATATTACTATGACCGAACCCAACAAAAGCTCATTCTGGAATACTGCCCTTCAGCCTTTCGACAGCACAGACTGTTCTTCACAGAGATCTTGGCAGTAATCATTTACTTTCAGATACATTTTTTAATATAGAATTATATTTTCAAAGGAAATTTTTTTTACAAGTCAGTTCAAGAGCTGATAACTAGAATCTGCTTCCTCTTCTGTAATTTTAATTGCCTAGTAAAGGAATATATTTGTAGTGAAAAAAAGTTGAATCAAACAGCCAGAAATTGTTTATTTGCTGAGACACCTGTGAAGGATTTAAAATGAAAAATAATTTAGCTCACATTTCAATCAATATAGTTGATTCTTTCAGATTCATATGTTGACGATGCCATATTTGCATGTACAAGGAAGACTTCATTTTTTGAGGTGAGATTCAAATGACATCTATAGCTGTGCAAATGTAGGCATCTAATTTGGACTTGTTGAGTCTGTGCAGTCAATAGACATCCTACTTAGTGCGAGTGGACTGGCAGTTTTAACCACTGTAATCGCTTGGAGTGGACAGCACAGAGTTATCACATAGCTTAGATCATCTGAATTTTGTCCTCAAAGACATGTAGGTCTGGTGGAAAAATATTTGCACCCTAAGAAAACGACATCATGGTTTAACCAGCAGCCAAGCTCCACACAGCCAGTCACTCATTCCCCCACCAGTGGGACTGGGGAGAGAATCGGAAGGGTAAAAGCTGGAAAACTCATAGCTTGAGGTAAAGACAGTTTAATAGTGAAAGCAATAGACACACATACACAAGCAAAGCAGAACAAGGAATTAATTCATTGCTTCCTATGGGCAGGCAGATGTTCAACCATCTCCAGGAGAGCAGGGCCACATCACACGTAACAGTGACTTGGAAAGACAAAGCTCCATTACTCCAAATACCCCTTTTCCTCCTTCTTCCCCCTGCTCTATATACTGAGCCTGATGTCACATGGTTTGGAATATCCCTTTGTTCAGTTTGGGTCACCTGTCCCGGCTCTATCTCCTCCCAACCTCCCATGCACCCCCAACTTCCTTGCCAGCGTGGAGGTATAAAGAGAGTAAAAGGCCTTGGCTCTGTGTAAACCCTGCTCAGCAATAACAAAAACACCTCTACATTATCAACCCTGTGTTCTGCACAAATCCAAACCCCAGCCCCATACAGTCACTGTGAAGAAAATTAGGTCTACCCCAGTTAAAACCACCACAAACATATAGAGACAATTCAGAGCATATTTCATGGCTACGAAAGGAAAGTACAGAAATGGGTCACTTCTACCCTGTGCCTCAGGGAGCTTTAGTCACACGTACACCACTGTGCACCACCCTTATTTAGATGTTACCAGAAGGTAAAAAAACCCCAAGTTTTCTGGACACCAGCTAAAGCTCATTGATTTGCTTTCCCCTGCTTCCTTTCAGATTCCTCTAGGCTCTGAATTCCTCTGTAGAGAAAGCCTCTGTGGCAGATGCTTCAACACTGCCATTGGAACAGTTCGCAGTGGTAGATGCAGCACACACAATGAGTCAAACAGATGCGCATGACCAGAAAAACTCTTGTCTCAGCTGTGTACACAAATTGTTGTGGAATACATGAAGGGAAGCCATATGTAAAAAGATCCTACAGTTGTTCAGATGAGGAGTTTTCTCTAATAATTCCGTCAACCCTCAAAAGGTTTGAGCTACTAGGTATTTACACCGCCTATACTCCTGCCCCCCTCCCCCCTCCCTTTTGCCATAAATATTAAACAGACCTTGAATAAAATAGATTAAAATTTCATAGACAGAGAACAAATTCTTTCTCTAGGAACAGAACAACTCATGTCCTAGAAAATAATCTCCTGATAAATAAGAAGTATATGAAGTTAATTTTTCTCATTTAAATGTGTGTTTGAATTAATTCTGAGCTAATTCATTTAAACTTGTGTGGATTTGAAAGTAATACTGCATCAGCTTCACCTGTCTGCTGGCAATGAAGAGGTACAAATGCCTACTTTAGTCTTGTGCTAGGGAATTTTGTTAGGGAAAATATATTCTGTATTTTAAGGAAGTTAGAGACAGTCTTTGTGGGGTTTTTTTCCTTATTTGTGTCTTACATTTTCTTACTATGCATTCAAATGACTTTTAAAATCATTCATTATAAAAAAAATTGTAGAACTGTAACCATGACGCATGTGTAAAGCCACTTACAAGAAGTCACCAGTAGTTTCCAACACTTCTAATGGTAAATTTAGTTAACATTTCACAACAATATTATGATAAAAAAGAAAAAATATGGGATTTTTGGGGGGCTATGTTAATATTTGTTTGAACTGCACCAAGTCTGATCAGGCCATAATCAGTCACCTGTGTTCAAAGCTGCCTTTTTTTTTTCCCCCACATGTTCAGAGCATTGCAAAGTGAAACAGCAACAGGAGTAAAACCCCTTGTTTTGGTGGTCCTGCGGAGAGAGCTTTTCTTGCTGTTGCTGTATCCTACGTTGCCACCCAGTGGAGAAGACTGTAACTTCTCCTGATCACAATCTCAAAAATGAGATGCCTTAACATAGAATCATAGATTGTCCTGAGTTGGAAGGGATCCACAAGGATCATCGAGTCCAGCTCCTGCCCTGACAGGACAGCCCCCAGAACCACACCATGTGCCTGACAGCATTGCCCAAACGCTTCTTGAACTCTGGCAGGCTTGGTGCTGTGACCACTTCTTACCTCCTGGACAGGAGCCCTGTATTCTGCAAGCAAATACTTGTGGGTGGTCCTTCTGGGGAAACACTGCTTGCTTTCATTGTTTTCAGTTGCTCTAATTTAGATTTTAAAGGTGAACTAGCAACAGCATGGGATCTTTATGTAAAGTCCTCTGGTGTTTGCTCTTTTCTCTAGATATTTGCTGAGTTCGACAAATGTGTTATTTGCCATATAACAACATGATACAACAATGCAGTTCTATTTATATTAATATAAAAACCGATCAACATGGCAGTGGATCAAAGCTGTGATCTGCGACAGTGCCATGTATTCTAGGAAAAAAGATTACATTATTTTCAACTTCTTAAAAGTTATGCCATGTGCTGTTAAAATCTCTTCTAACACAAACATCATTTGGCTTTAGCTATGTTTAAACAAGCAGCTCACAGCTTTGAGGAAAGAAAAACAAGCCACCCAAACCTGTTTTCCAGTTTGTATTACTGAATCTTCTGACTCATTCTGTACTTATTTCATCTAAGTGTTTGCAACTGCTGTACAAAGCTAATATAGGCAAGTGTTGGCAGCCACTGGTGTTTAAGTAGTGTATCACGAGGAAACACTCTGAGCATTTAGCAAAAAGAGGACAGCAGAGAAGGTTGAATTAGAGTACAGAAAAAAAAGGAAGGACACTGATGACTCTGAGGAAGAGAGACAGGGAAGACAGTGACCAGTAATTTCCATATCAGCAGCAATCCCTGAATAGTCATCACTTTGCCCTGATCCCCAACCACAGGGGTGTCCAGAGCAGACCAAACACAACCAGAGAAAGGTATTTGTTAAATCCTCTTTCTTTGGACATCTGAAGTTGGCCATTGCCGTGACAAAATCCAAGTTACAAAGCAAACAGTGTCAAAGAGTGCTTCCTTTCTTTAGAAGGATTAAAAGCAACAGAAACTCAATGTCTTCAAATTGTCCCTCACATTTTCAGCTGACAAGAAGTCATACTTATCTAGTCTATTATCTGGTATTTCAATTTTTCAATTTCTTCCCCCAAATCCTTTATCAGGAGAGGGGAGAAGAGGAGAGCAGGGCTGATTCTGCCTGCAATTGCTCAAGGAGGGTGTCCAAACTTGTTGCAAGAGATTCTGCTTCTTTAAAGCCCTCTTAACATTAACATATGCCTGTCTTTTACTGACGAAACCAAGCTGTAGCAGATAAGGCAGAAACTTAGGAGAATATAAGACCTATGCGTCTGTACTTTTCTCTTTGTTTGTAGTGTGAATAACAGAAAACAAAAAAAAATGCTATTATTTATCCTCTTCAAAGTAAAAATGTGCATGAACTGATGCAGTTCAGTTTCCAAAAGGAAAAAGAAAGATAATATTTTTTCACCTTGTGTGTAGAACATTTTTTACTAGTCAGGGCTCAGAAGGAGAGAAAACCCTGGGTTAGGAAGGGACCTCTGGAATTACTGGTACAGTAGCAAGTCAAGGCCATAGATTAGGATATTCAGGGCTCTGTCAAGCTGAGTAGCACTTTCAATGACAGATATTTTGCTAATTTTTATAGCAGCCTATTCCAGTGTTCAGCTGGTGCTTTTTTATTTTCATATATCTACACAGAATTTCCCCAAATAACTTGTGCATGCTGCCTCTTGTTCTGTCACTGTGCATCCTAGTGAAAACATTAAACCCTCCTTCTCTGTACCTATATTTCAGATATTTTACAAAGTGTGTGGGGAGATCCCACCTAAGCCTGCCATCCCCAGGCTGAATAAACAAAATTCATTCTTCCTCTCTTCATATACAGAGTTCTCCAGCTCTCTTAACATCTTGTTGGCATCTTAATGGATTCACTTTGCTTTTCAGGCCTGTAAAGGCCCTTATGTTGCCGTGACATTTGCAATTATTGTTTTGGTTTTTGTTGTGTTCTTTTTTTTTCCCTTCAATGCTCTACTTGTCTTGAGTGTAATTTGGAGAAGGTAACAAAAGCACACTCTGAAATCCACTGCTCACCCCTAACATGACCTCTGTCATGCTTTGGACACAGATCTGAGTGTTTTTCTAAGATCAATAATTTTATTATTATATTTTATATAATTGCCAGAACTAGTTATATCATTATTCAGCCTTCAGACTATTTTTATTCTTATATATTCTTCAAGATTGCAATACTGCATAAAGTTGTGAGATTTAGGCTTTGTTTTTCTCCTGTGTTCCTATAATCCCAGCTGTGTAAAATATGGCCAGATATTATTAGTGTTTGATATACAAATGTATACACCAAATGATTAATAGAGAAATTAAATAGTCAACAGCTAAGACTTGGGAGAGTTTTCAGAGGAGAAAAACATCTCACCCATTTTAAATCCTTATATGTGTATATGTGCAGAAACTGGAGAGGGATTAGTTCCTCCTAAATTATGGACTCATTACTCGCTTTCTACTTGAATAAACAGATACAGATGCATCTACATTAGCATTTTAATTTGGATCAGGAGTGTGCTTTTGACATCAATCTCTCAGTCTTCTCCAGTTACTTCAGTTCATGTTGTGGAACAGTCTTGGGACAAATAAACAGGATTCCTTTCAGATGAAACTGAACAGTACAGTGTGCCTGAAGATTGCATCCAACACACCCTGACTATTAATGGGCATTCAGTCTCTTGGGATTAAAGTAGATCTGATCAAGTGTTCTCTTCCCTACAGATATCTATACTGTAAATATCAGGCTCTAAGCATCGAGTTTTTATTGAAAAAAAATCTGTAAATTGATTTGTAATTACAGAGTTTAGCTACTTGCTAATATTGGATGTAACTTGGCTTGTTATGGCTCACCACAGGGAGCTGTGCAAATGTGTGGAAGGAAAGAGGACTGGTAGCAAAACCAGTGTACAAAACCTGGCAAACCCAGGCACATGAGGTGAATTGTCTGAATTTCATTAAAAAAAAAAAAGGAGGGACAATGTGTGATATATTTGTATTCAGTTTAACTTGCCTATTCATTATTCTGACTCATTATTTGAATGGATTATATAACACTCTTTTTTAAAAAAGAACCTTGTTGACACTTGTATTGAGAAGGGAATTGTTAAATTGTGTACTTGACATAAAGGCTTGTGATTGTTTGAAATAATCATGTTTATAGCAACACAAACCTCTAATGAGGCATGATGAACTGGGACATCTACTTCAATGGAGGAAAATAAAGTGAAACACTTTTCCTCCAAACAGAATACATGATCTGTTGTTTCAGTGGGACAATCATCACGTACAAGGCAGTGTATTGGGATGTTTCTCAGCCTTAATTGCCCTGTCAGTTACAATTAGAGGTGTTAATGTAACTGTGAAATGCTACAAATTACTTGTGGCTTTTGCTCCTTGTGCATTCTCAGCCTGTCTTGCACAAAAGGATATCAGAATGACTGAGATCTCTTGCTGAGCCCGTTATTAAGGTTTGCTTGTTCTGCTCCCTGGATACACTTATTCAGTCAGTGTGGAGTCGGTATTATGGGTGTAAAGATGCCTGCAGCAGAATGGATCCTTTTAACATAAGGGGAAAAATTTTCATGTGTTAAGTGTTTTTCCTGAAATAGCTGCAGCTATAGCAGCAATTTGTATAGCTGTACTGGTTAAAAAATTGCAGTTTTTACCAAAGTTGTTATTGGAATGAAATCACATAATTTTCAAAATCTTACGAGTGCTTAGTGATTTATGGGGTTTTGAACTCATTTTTCTATTATAATTAAGGAGCAGACACATTTCAAAATCCTGCCTATGTGATCATCTAGAACAAAGGGACCGTCTTAGTAGGATGACACAAAAATTTTTGACTCTTGGAGGAAACATGAAATTGAAAGTGGAGCTCAGAGGACAGTATATTTGCTAGCCTGCTCATTTCAGTATCAAAAGTTTATCTGGTCCAACACCAGTAAATAAACCAAAGGAGACAAATCAAATGAACACTGTGATACTGTACTCTGTGATAGACAGAGAAAAGGAAGAAATGCCAAAGATTCACAGAAGGGTGGCCAAATGCTCTTGGTAGGTTAAATCTGATTTTCTTCCACTACTGAAAAGCTACCAAGTCATTCAATGAACTAATAGACTTCATCTTGTTTTGTAAAGCTGCTTTGCATTTCTGCAGTCTTAGAGATTGCATTGCTTTTTGAAAGGGCAAATGTCTCTGACAGTGGGTTAAACTCCCAAGTGTTTACTTCAGAGATGGAAAAAACCTCTCACTGCAGGATGGTTTTATCCTATTGCCTGAAATCTTGGAACACTGAATAAAATGTACACGGTCAGGGACACTTCAGTTTCATCACCAAGAGATGGATGACTAGATAAAGTGACAGATATCTATTTGTTCAGTTTTGAAGTATATATACTGCTTAGTGAAGGAATTCAAGATATTACTCATCATTATTGTTTGTTTCTTTGGATTAAAAACTGATTACTGAAGCCCATTATTTATAAAAGGTAACATTTTAAATGGGATTAATTCCAGATGAAATAGTTTCTCCTTAATATCTTTTTGTTCTTTTACCTGCGCAGTACAAAGAAATGTAAATTTTAAAGACTGTAAAACCTTCCTATGCTTACAAAGGGAGATGTCAGGACTTGAAAATATTTTGAAAATAGGAAAAAGTCTTCAGAGTCTTCATTAGTCTTCAGAGCCATGAATGATTTTCAAGGAGACTTATTTTTTTCTTGTAAATTTTGAAATTTTGAGGGCAAACATGTTTGTATGTTAGGGAAGCCATGAGAAGTAATGATATTTTTATAAAGTTGGCAACTACTAAGATTGTATTTTTTGCATAATGACAAGTATAGATTATTTTAGAGGTGTAATGACCCTGACTTACATACTGATGTTCTTTGCGTGTTTACTGACACATGTGGGACAGGAAAAAATGATAATTCTGCAAACTGGAAGCATTAATATAGTCTCCAAGTAGACTAAAAAGATTGCATCACATAGTACGTAAATTAAATCTAACATGATACTTACCAACAAAAACTTAATTAGATGAATATGTTATTCCCATATGTGTGTGTGAACTTTGCATAGTATTAAAGGCCAAGTAGCAAATTTGTCTAGAATTTGTAATAATTAAAATTGCCTAATATTGTAACTTTTTATATCATAACTGTTGGTTTTTCAGTACTTCCTAGCTATAGAAAGTGTTTTGAGGGCTAGACTGCAACACAATCACCACAAATACAGTTTATGAAATAATTTTCTTGCAGAAGGGAATTGTTTCTCAAATTGGAATCTCTACATACCTGGCCTATGAGAGAAAAGAAAGCAGAAATTTTTCTGTCTAAGCAGAATTTTTTCTGTTTCTTCATCTTGGGGATGAAGCTTTCATGTTTGCTACTTTACATTTCTAGTCTAGTCAGAGAAGTGGATTTAGAGACTAAGAAAAACTACATTTTAATACTGCCACAACATGGTGGATTATGTGCTTCAGTTCCTGGTCTGCAAACACTGGGAATAATGGAGCATGGTTTTAACCTGGGCTTTAGGCATCTGACTTTGGACTTTTTCAAAGGCTAATCTCCTAAACAGCAACCAGAGCTGGACAGACTCTGCAAGAGGGTGATTGGGAAGCCCTGAGTTAAGCTTCTTCTCTAAGCAGCTCTTTTGGAGAAGCAGTCACCTTTCTCCCACGATAATGTAGGAAACCTTGCCCAAATCCCTCCGATTCATCTTTCTTGCAGGCTTCCTTTCCCTTGACTTTGTCATCTGCTTAACTCAGACAAGAAAAAGGCATATTGGAAGGTAAATGCAGTCAGAGAAGTACTGCTGAAATCAAAGGAGCCACTTATGTGTGTAACCACACACAAAAAGGTACTTGCAAAGCTGGGGTGATAGATAATGAAGTTTTTGAGGAATACACTCTCTGTTTGGCAGAGTTATTTGTTAAATAAATAGCAACCAGACAGCACTACTTTTGCAATCAATAACTGTACTATTTCGTGTTTATGTTTAGATAAAAATGTATTTATGCTGAAGCTGTTGCAAAGACTGACTGAAACTTTAAAAGCAACGCAGTCACTCAAATATTTCACATGTGCTTTTCACCAAGGGATGACAAGTTTTACTTTTGTGTAAAGGGTCTTATGATAAACAGAGAAAGAACTGTGCTGCTGTATTTCATAGATATAGCTGATATTTTAAAGAATTTTCAACTATATTGTCACATCAACATGTGGACACATAAAGACATTAATTCTTTTTATTTAACACTACTGGTTCAGATACTGGACAGTTACACTTGACCCATTTCTGATCTCTAGAGAAGAAAGTGATTAACTGCAGCTTTTGCTCCCCTTCTTGATTTTAGCTATCTAGAAGTGAGCTATAAAAAGGTGTATTCAAGGAAAACAAAGAAGGTCAGGCACTCAATAAGACTGTAAGAGCTGAGATTACTGTCAAACTGGAAATTTTTTCTATAAAATAATAACTTTTTCTGTAATAGTTTTTTCTATTATTAATATAAAATTAGCATACGTTCTGTACCATTTTTTTTCTTATTTGATTCTGTAATTCAGCTATTAACCTGCTGACAGAAAGAGCAGGTTAAGCCTTGGTAGACCAATGGCACCCTGAAATAAGATGGAAGGTGTAGCATTGGTGGTTTCTGCATTTTGGGTATTTGTGTAGGATCCCTATTTGTCTAGGTTCATGGAGTGGAGAATAACACTAAAATTCTTTCATTAACCTGGCATACCATAGAAAATATCTGAATAACAAATGGAATTTCTTAGGGAAAACTCCAATGAACAGTAGGTAGACAGAAGTGTCGTGGATGAACTGATTAGGTAGCAGCTCTCCAAGGAAAGCTGCATCACAGTCAGAATATATTCCAAGAGAGACATGCGGTTGGGAAAGAGGCAAACATGCATCACAGGATGCCAAACAGCTGTGTGTTTTCAGCTCTATTCAGCACAAAGAAAGGGTCAGCCAGAAGAGTGTAGCCAGCCAGGGTAAGCAGGGCACGGAAAGAGCAAGTTCCTGCTGAGAGCTGTGTGACACAGTGTTCGTACAGCAGTGCTGGGTTGTGGCACACTCACAGACCCCGCGGTCTGTTTGGTTGTTGGTGTCATCGGTGTTAGTGTTATGATATTGGCACCAGTGAAATGGCTATAAAAACAGAAAACAGAGAAGGATTACTGTGGGAAAGTCAGAGAAAGAAGTAACACTGGCTATGTCGAAGATAAATTAAGTCTAGGAAAAAAATTTGAAGCCTCCACAAATCACCAAATCTTAGATCCATCTAATTTATTCTGGCAACACTCCATTTACTCCACATTAAATTGTCTCTATAATGTCAATAATAGCTAATGGCATTCTCTCTTTAAAAAGGCAGAATTCTTCTCTAAGTTCTCTGATATGCATAACAGTAAAGGTGCAAATTGCCGTGTTTTGGTAGTGATTATTTCACAGGCATTTGCAGGACACAGAAAAGTCTTTATCTGATATAGGATAAAAATCATTGTTACTTCTTCGCATTTCCTTTGCAAAAGAAAAAGCCAGCAAGAATCCTGCACCGTCAATGATTCCTAACGAACTGGACACTAAGTCCTTTGAAGTCAGCCAGGGATTTTAGAGCTATATAGCAGATGAGTGTGCTGGGGTTGTCACGTGGCCATAGGACGGTTGAAGAGGCCTTTGGAGAACATTCAGTCTATCCCTGTGCTCAGAGCAGGGCTGGTTTCTCAGGGCTCAGTTTTGTCCCACACTTTCCTTAGGCTTTCTTTTTCTTATGATACCCCTGTGGAAATTTTCCTCCTTACCCTTTGTGACTCTCTCCAGGTGGGTTTTGATTTGCGTCCCTCCCTGCACCCCATCTCTATATTTGTTCTTCATGCCTTGACCCTACTTCCAGCTCCAGCAGACTCTTTTGTGTTTGAGGGTAATCAGATGCTCCTTGTTCATCCATGTAGGCCTCCTGTCTCCTTTGCTTGTTTTCCTGCACAAGGAAGTGGTCTGATCTTGAACTTGGATGACATGATCCTTGTAAAACAACCAGCTTTTCGGGATCTGTCCTTTCTCCAGAACCATCTCCCATGACAGTTGTCCAAGCAGATCTGTGAATAGGCCAAAGTCTACTCTCTCTTTCTCCTCAGTTAAGCAGGGCTCTTGAGAATAATAGAAAATATGTTTAAAGCTACTTTGAGGTCTTTAAGGTGCCACACCTGGGAGCTGAGCTTCAGACATTACTACACAGCTTGCAGAATGTTGAGTCTGTGTCCTGTTCTCGTGCAAACAGGAACCCCACTTTTAAATTGCAGTTGTATAGCTCCTGTCCATTCCTGGTTTTGAACTGTGTGTCCGTATGGAAGCAACCATCTTCCCTTAGCCTGTGTGTGGCTCTGCTGAACTAAAGGTCAATGTCTCTTGTTCTGTTAAAATCATGTCCTTTTTGCTCTTGCTGGCACAGAAAACAACATGAGTCTTTCTCAGCACCTTTACTAATAGGTAGATGACATACATACGATTAATTTGAGTTTTGGAATTACTGTAGGTGGTAAAAATATTAAAAGATGAAGCATCTTTGAAGGCAGATGAAATAAATACAAAAATTATGGAATTTAAATGTCAGTCTTCTTGGGAAAGAAATACTAAAAATAATAGCTCATGAAGATTCAATTAAACTTTAGAAGATGTTCTAAGTGTTTTCTGTATTGTTGCAGGGAGTGAAGTTTTCAGAGTAGTAAAGTATTAGCTGAAAAATTACTATCAATGGAAAATTATGCCCAAATCAAATGTTTGAGAATATTAATGTTGAAGTTGGTGATTTGTCAATCTGTGGGCAACAGCTTTTACATAAAAGCAATCTGTCTGAGATATTAAAATGTGCTCAAAAGATTCCTATTAAAGTATTTGTTTGTCTGAAATCTTTTGGTTTTGAGATTTTCAGGCTCCTTTGTTTAGTCCATATATTTTATGAATTTAACATCTCTTTGGGCTATATTGCACGACATTACTTTTTGTATTTTGCTATTAAAGTTTTCAGCTATAAGTTTGCCTTCATTTTAGAAGAAATTATCAATCACTAATTACAAAAGCCACCCAAACAAATATTGAGTGATAAGATCCAGGTCTTAAACTCATTTTCATTATCTTCTTCCCATTCATCTTGCCTATTGAATCGATCCTGTTATCTAGATAAAAATAAATATCAAGACATACTAATATTTTCTGATCATTTTCCACAAAATACGAATTATAATATCAAATAAGAAAGTGCAGAAAAGAAAACATAAAATCAAATACCTGCAAATTATCAATCTCTGCACTGTTCTCTTATTCAAGTGTATATGAATATTGTGAATGGCTATAAAACATTGTGAAACAGTTGCCTGTTTACAGCTGCAATAGCTGAAGGCATCCATTTAATTATTTGTGCATAAAAGGAGCTATTTATGCATTTATACCTGTATGTAAATTATTTGCATGTTAGTTATGGTTAAGCTTGTAACTGTCAGACATGCAGGATGGGGACCTATACTGGGTTCCATAAATTTTTGTATGAACTGTGGTTTAAATCAATCAATTGAGCAAAAAGGTTAATAAAAATGCCTCCCAGATTCCCATATCAGCTGTTTTCTTTCTCCCTGGCAGTGTCATAAAACCCCATGCACCTACTGATATTATACAGCAGTCACACGGCTCCAGAGCTATCTTTATATCAACCTCCCATAATTCAGGCTCACCTCACTGAAGTTTTTTGGACTTACAGCTGGAGTAACATGGCATCATGTAAGTACAGCTGGACTTACATGGCATCATGTAAGTTTATCTAAATTATGTTCACATGAAGATCCTTTAATTACTCTCTGTAACTGTGCTGAATAACACCAGACACTCTGTTTTGAAAAAAACCTGGTAAAATCAGATGGACTGAGCAGAACCAGAATGCTTATATATATGTTCCAACACCACTGGTTGGCTCCCAAAGTCCATGGAGTAGGGTAATGTGTACAGCAGGATGCCATGCCCTGATAAAAGTCCAGGCCAGTGAAAGCAGTCCAGTGTCTGATGATCTGGTCAGTGAATCAGCTGTGGTCGAGCTTAGCTCCAGTCGCTGGATGGAAATGTGCTGAGGAAAAAGGCACAGTTCAAGTTGGAGCAGAACACAGGTTGTATGGCAAAATTACAGAGTGGGAGCTGGATAAAGAACAGAACTGGAGACTGTCGTCCTGTTGTAGCAGACAGGAAAAAGAGTGCGTATGAAGATTTTCATTACTGCTTAGTTAGGGATACAAAAGGTGAAACATACCATAATATTAAAAGGGCAGATAGACTCACTGTATAGAACAGGGAAAGAAAAGGAAAGGAAATTCTTTTGAAAAAAGCTCAGGAAGTCAGCATCTATGTTGACAACAATTCTTTAAAACAGTTTGACTAGTATGCTGCATCTGAAAAAAGGGTCACACTTATATTTTTAAAACTACAGAAGACTCTGAGAAATTAATTCAATTTGTCAACATCTTGTGGAGTTAAACATACATAAGCTGTCCATCACTGTTTCCCAGGGAGCATCAGAAAAAAAAGAAATGCAGAAAATGCAGACCACTGAGCAATTTTCATAACTAAACAGTCAGTGATGCTTACAGTGTGCAGTCAAACAAATATTTACCCTTTTCCTTAAATATTTGTATGAGATAGTATTTTATGACTGTTTTCTTTCTTCCTGTACAAAGATTCCTAAAAAATAGGAAATGTTGTGGTATGTATTGTAGCACTCATTTGGTACATTAACTCTTTTTATTAGCCACGTCAGTGAAAGCAGAATTGTGCATTATCGTGAAAAATGAGGGAATTTCTTTCCTTACTGACTTCAGTCCTATTAATTACTTAATCAGTTCGCATCTTTCAGAAGTAGCCTTTTGACAGTCATCTCAGCATTTTAAGTGCCCGTCTGCTCTGTTTGGTAGCATAGACTTTTGCCCTAGACCTTCAGGAATCAGTGAAAATGACCACTCAATCAACGTTTAAAAATATACATTGTCAGAAGATTTTAAGAACGTGGTTAGTGGTTCTGACTATTTCACCTAAATATAGTAAAACTCATTCCATACAGTAATTTGTGTTGTGTTAATGTAATTGTTCTGTGGTTTTGCAGAGATGAGTTTTTCCAAAAGGTGTAGAACACCTAATTCTTTCCACAGCATATTCAATTTTTGTGTGTCTGTCTTTTCTGGGAGTCTTTTTCTAAGCATAAATTCTTGAGTTTTATAAGAGTCATAATTTTTGCCTTTTTTTCCTTGTATTTTTTTTTACTTGTAACCTTAAAGGTACCATCATGTGAATATTAATTTTTGCAATATACTATAGGTGTGGGAGATGTGGGAAATTGGAGTGATGAACACATGATGTGCAGATGTCCTAGTGAAACTGGGTCTGACTCCAGCCCTGAATAATACATTCCATCTTAGCTGGGTTTGTTTTGATTTGAAGCAGTCTTTGATGATATCAGGGAAAGCATGATAGGAGGAAAAAGGGAAGAATACATCCCAGAAATTAAAAAAAATAATTTAATGATTTGTGCCTTGTTTATGATAATTTTCCTGCAGTATCCTCTAATATTTCTGTTATATCTGAAATAGCCTGTTAATGACTGTGCCGTAAGCTACAGAATGGAATTCTCAAGTGTGCGATCTCAGAAGAATCCCCTTTTTTCCTTTCTGCTTATAATGTACTAAATTCCCAAGAGAACTGGGAGAGGGTACTCAGAACCCATCTATGCTTTCACTAGCATTACTTCCAAGGTGCCTTTATCAGTAACATAGTGCAGTCATGCATTTAAAACACTGGTTTGCCGTTGTTCAGATGTTCTTTTTTTTTATGTCTTCAAGAAATTCTTTATGTTAATATGGCGCCTGTCACTCTGATATCCAGATACTAAACAGTATTGAATGCTGCTAGGTCACAGTATAAGTAGCACTTTCATCTCTTCTGTCATGAGAAGCAGGGAAGGGTTGTGTCTGCAGTCTGCTTAGCTGCACTTTTTAAAATAGCGGCATCACTCTTAGGGATGCAAGCTGTCTTGAGGTTCTTTAAGAATGTAGAGTTAGGCCATTCTCAAAGAATATTGCATGGATAAAGATATGACAGAGCAGGACTTTCAGTGGCCACTGAGATTTCTAGGCCCTCCCTTTACCCAGGAAAAGAGTTCACCAGATTACTTAGAAAAGTTGCATTTTACTATGATTTCTTCTTAAGTCTGGCAGCATGACATTAGAAGTATGGCATGTAAATCTCTTCAGTGAGTGTTCAGAGTTAGCATCCCAGTAATCATCACTGAGATTTGTGGAAATTTTGTTATAGGAATGCCAGAAAACTGAGCAATTTCCTGTTTTCTTGCAGTGAATTCACTATTCTAATATCAATGAAAACAAAACTATGCAAAAAGAAGGAAAAAGTGGTATATTAAAATTTGCTGGGGGAGCAAGATGGTTATGGATACTCGATCAAGACATTGCTCAAAAATTGGTGTTGCTTCCTCACAGTCCAACCTGTGTTGTTCCATGCTGATGGGCTGATATCTGCTCCATAGGAAACAGATGGAATCATGCTTGTATGTGATAAGAAATATTAATTTAAGCATACTTTCTTCTGTAGATAATGTAATCCTTAGCATGAGAAATAACTGGTATGATTTGCCCTTATATAAGGTCCCTGCTTTGTCCAATTTCCAGAAATTTTATGTACTTACTGTAGTTGAAAAAATAGCTCAGTTGACTAAGGTATAGAAAATGTAAGTTTTATTTTAGAGTTGATTATATTTTTGCTTTAAAGGAATTGCCATATGTATCCTGTGCCCTACATTTTGAACTCTACAAGATTATTTTTAAAGGTGAAAGTAGTTATTTAATAGATTGCCATTGAAAACAGAAAGTAGTACACAGAATATCAACTGATTCCTAGTCAAATTAATTTCACCTGTCACTTTAAATCCACATTCTGCCTATGAAAATGGAGAATTCAATAAAGTAGTTTTTGAACAATTTGATGGAAAAAAGTCAGGGTTGAAAAGAAGTACTGAAAAGACACTTTAGAAACTGAAGATAAATAAAAGAAATTCACAAAATGAGTAGCAGAAAAACGTCAAGTTTTCATTTGCCTATACTTACACTCAGAGATTGAATTTCAACAACTTTTGATACCTTCAGTTCCTGGTAAAGTCAGTGCAAATTTCTTACAATTGCACTGCAGCACTGCAAACAGGACCTTCAAATTGTGGTGGTGAAGTTCTGAAAAGATAAGTTTTATCCCTAAGCAGATAATTTTAAATTTAACTAAAGTTAAACCTGTAAGAGGGTTGGAAGTCAGATGCAAGGAAAAAATGACAGAGACTGAGAAGAATCTGAAGTAACTAATGAAATAGGAGCTACAAATTTTTAAATAAAGGGAGGAGAAGTCAGATCACAAAGGTGACAAGAAGTCCAAATAAACCACTGTGTGTCATTCTATAAAACAGGGTTGAGCTGAAACTTTCAAGAGTTAAATGTATGGGACAGGAGAATAACACCAGGAAATAAAGGAGAAAAGGTAACTTGTCAAACAGATCAAATATTAAGTTACCTCTGGGTGACATACTTTATGCTATTTGGAAAAAATTCTTCTCTACATTCACTAGGAGACAGAGAATAAATATGCCTATTTGCTCAAATGCATCTCTCCCCTGGCCTTAGTTGTATCCTTAGGCATATACAGGCTTCTCAGCCTTGCTAATTCTGCTGAAAATATTTTTCACTGCTCAAGCAAGGCTGTCATTTCTATCCCCCTGCCAGCTGGCCCTCTACTGATATATTGAAATAACCTGTCATCTGAATGACAGCTGGCAGTAAGAGGACTTCTGGTGATGGAGTTGATTAGGAAGCTTCATTGACAGAAATAAGTGTTTTTGCTCAGTCTTTCTTCAGCCTTCCTTCAGGGCAGAAGAATAAAAATAAATATTCATTGACAGACTTTGAGTTTAATGAGAACACTCAGCCATGTGGATTTATTTTTTCCCTTCTCTTCTCTCTTTATTTTAATTGGGATGATTCTTGGGCACAGCTTCTAAATGCTTTAAAGGCAATTCCTTTCTCTGATGCTGTTTCTATGCTATAATAATATATATACATGTTAGTATAATATAGTCAGTTATTTGGATTTTCTTCCCTGTCTCTGAAACGTAGAAACAAAGTCTGAACTGATACTTTTTCATGCTTTCAGACAAAAACGAATGTTTCATTATTCAAACTATAATACAGGGTATATTCACAGCCTTTGAAGGCATGAAGTGACAGTGGAAGATAAAAGGAAATTATCTACTCTTTGCCACTGAAAAATGCTCCCAAAAACATGCAAGCATAGAGCTTATAAAGAAGGATATGGCTGCAATTATCAGTTGAACTTTAGACATTGTTTCCAATTACTTCAGCAGCCAATCTTGGATAAATAAAATACACAGATAATAATAATAACTTGAAACTCAGAAAAACTGCGTGTTCCCTTGACTAAATATCATACTGGCAATCATTGCATCAAAAAAACCCCCAAAAAACTGGTGTATAACTTTCAGGACTTTCTTCATCTAAAGAAATGTCCAATACAATTATTTTTAGATCTATTTCTCCTTCTCTTGCATTAGTCTCGCTCTTCAAAAACAATTCATTCTTTCTTTTAGCAATACTAGATTTCCTAAAAACCTTTTCAAAACTAAAGTGTTTGAGCGAATTTGAAATTAAGCAGGTGGGAGAGACCACCACACCCCTTAAGTCAGGATAGTGTGCAGAGGGAGTCAGGCCACAGACAGCAGGGAGCGTGCTGCAATGCAGAGAATAAACAGTTCTTAAGAAAGCTTAGCTCTAAGGAAGCCTTCATGGCATCATATAAACTGAAGTGAAATGTCTGGTTTTGTACAGCACATACATGTGAAGCCTGAAATTTTCTTAGGTACTTTTTTAAATGAAAGAAAAATGTTTGGACATATTTAATAAGTTAATGTTTTTAAGATCTTGGATATTATTCTGGGTATTCGATACGATGCAATCATAGAAAGAGCAGAAGGAGAGATGACAATTTGTTGCAATGCTCCTGCTAACAGCATTTTCAGGTTTGGTAGTAACAGCTAAACCCCAAATACCCAAAGTGGTCTCAGAACTATCAGGCTCACTCAGAAAAGCAATGTTATTTCTCACCATCCCTCATAGACAGTTACTGCAGATGCTTGATGACTGGAAGGAGTGTGTATTAGGTGTTGCCAGTATGACTTTAAAAGGGGCATTTGAAACTCTAACTCAGGACCAATTTTTAAATAATTTTAATCACAGAACTAAATATGAATAAAGAGGTATCTTCTTAAGACCAGTGCACTTAGATTTATATGTTGTAAAAATATTATCCTTAGTATCAAATACTTTTATTATGAAATCACAGAATCATGGAATGGTTTGGATGAGAAGGGAGATTAAAGATAATCTAGTTCCAACCCTCGCTGCCGTGGGCAGGGATGCTTCCCAATAGATCAGGCTGACTAATAAGTGTGGCAGAAACTATAATCCAGAAGAAAGGATATAGGATTATGTTAGAAAAGTCCTAGTCTTAATCTTGACATAGCATTAGATCATTGTACAGCCTTTTGCAAGTCACTTTGCCTTTCTTTGTTTCCCCATATAAGGGCAATATCACTTACCTATCTGCCTTACGGCTGTATAATGAATATAAATTAAATCATGCTTCTAAAGTATTCTGCTAAATTATCATTACTGTTTCAGTTAACATGAGGATAACCAAAATTGGGTGACCAGAATTTTACAGAGCATTATCAATTGATATGAGAAAAGACAGGATAAAATTTGTCATTGGATTCTTAACTTCATACCCTTGTCAGACTTTGCAAGCAGACTCAGGATAACGTGTGATATTTCTTATCTAGACATAGCAAGCTGAATAAGGAACAGATTGTCAGCCTAATATATGTATCACAGTAGCCCCAGGGCAGAGCAAATCTTTATGGTCAATTTATGAATGCCTGAAAGGTTTAGCTAGGAATAAAATAATGCAAACTGGCAACCTTAACTGTATTGTAATTTCCCAGTTTAAAATCTTTCTTGTTAGAATGAATCAGTTTGGCAATGGTAGCACAAAATTGATCGTGTTCTTGAACTCTCAGAATAGTCATCGCTTTTGCAGTTAACACTGAAGGAACTTTTAATGCATTTATTCTAATAGTCCATTTCAATAAGTACTTGTATTGGATGAACAATAGATCTGTATTGTCTCCAGTCAATGTTAGAATCTAGACCTGTGGTCCAACTTTAAATTAAACAAGCTTGTGCACGCACATAGATACTACAAGAAATAACCTGAATGGTTTTATTGTTAAGCTTCTCAAAGAAATAACTCAGCATAAGAAAATAATCGTTTGTAAGTAAATTTAATGATCAATGATATATAATTCAAAGCAATATATTTATCTCACTTTGTAGATTATTCCAGTGGAAAAAGAAATAATGTCTACAGAATTTCAAATATTCAGTTTCTATCTTATCAGACCATTAATCTGCTTAAAAAAATTAAAAGCTGTTCTACTAGGCAGGTATATCTTTTGTCTTCGTCAATACTGTATCTACTTTATTTACCTACTTTTTTCATTGTGATGCTTTATATGGAAGCCATCACCTTACAGAATATAAAAAAGGTGTTATGCTTCCTGAAATTAATATTGTTAAATTCCTGAAATTAATATTGGGGAATAAAACCCCCCATTAGTAGATTGCATTAACTTGTAATAGTTCCTGCTGGGAGACGAGGATATGGACAAAGCTTTTGATGCCTAACTGAGAATGAAGGCACATAGCACCTGGAAAATTGCTGGATAGTTCTCTCTCCAGCAATATATTCTCACATTGGCCACATCGTGGAGCTACAACTAAATGAGTCAGAAACTTTCAAACACTCTGCCAGGTCCACTGAAACAGCAAACATATAATTGAGACAAAGCATTGGTTAATCTGCAGTGTGTGCAAATGCATATTAATTTTATTATGAAATATCTTTTTTTTTCTTTAAAATAATATGATAATAGAAACAATTTCTACTTTTTTTATGACTGAGATAAAACATTCTCTGGAAAAATAAGATGCATTTCAACTTTCCTCCTGACTCATGCAGCTATAGTTTTAGACCAAGGCATATTACCATAAGCAAGCAGTAATGGAATACCATAAGAAATCTTCCTTATTATCATCAGCCTACACCCAGAGACAGCGAATTAACAGTCTCTCCTTAATTATTATAGTCATTGAAACTGCAGTTACTGTTCTTACTCAAAAATTTGGTCATATTTTTAAAGAGGTTTTAGTAAATTTTCCTAGATAATGTCTTAGGCTGTTTTCCAGATTTGTCGGTTTTTTCTTCTTATTTTTACTGCTTTTCAATGTATGTGCATTACTGATTTTCATAGGATACACTTGAGGTCTTTAAACAACTTTCAATAAACTTTCAATAAAATAAACAACTTCAATAAATTTTCAGTAAAGAAGCCCATTAACCTAAGAGGCCCTGGCTCAGTGACCGGATTATTGGCTGAAGCTTGGAGAAATTCATGTCTTTTAAGAAATGCCAGATGTTTGTTTTCAGAAGGCTCTGGGGTTTGAGCTGGGATTGAATAAAGGATTCTGACTTATCAGACAGGCTTTCTAAAGTATTTATCTTGAAAAGTCACTTCTCCCCAGGCTGACTGCTTCAAAACCCTAAGCAAGCCCAGTTTGGCTTGAAGGGGGTGCTTTTGTAAAGATCCCAAAGTAGTCAGGTTTTATATTTTCTGTTGAAATAGAGAAATAGGAGTTTTGGATTTGTTTTTTGGGGTGGGGTTTTTTTTCTTTTTGTTATTTATTTGCTTGGGTTTTTTCCTCTCTCATATGGCCTAGTAGCTACTTTTTTCCTACTTTTTTCCTGTCTTCTTCAAGAATCAGAAGCTATCAAAGTGGTTAAAATTTGTGAAAACAAAGGGGGGAGCTCTTGCTGCACTGGCTGCAGAGAGACTGCTGCAGGAAGGCTTGTACGGCTTGTTTAAGCCACATATCAGAAGGGGTGATTTTGTAAAGGGTTTTGGAGTGATCCTCTGGCCGCTTCTCCTCTAACCCTTGCCTTGCCCATGCAGCTACTGATGAAGTTACTAAAGAACTGAAACAACACTTTGGAGCAGATCAAAGCATGCCACGGAGGATCGAGCTTTTCTTCTGTTGGATTCCTTCCTGTATCTGCAGCTTTATAAATATTGTATAAAATGTGCATCCATATGTAGAACTGAAAGCACTGGGTTTGATTTTGTGATTTGTCATTTTCTTTTTTAAATGATGCACAATATTAGTATCAGAAAGCTTGATGTTGAGGTGGTTGAAACTGACACTATTTTAAGATTTTCTCCCCCTTCGGTGTATCCTATGGTTTTGCCTTATGGTTCTCCCCTTAAGTTAAAGTAATGGTTTATCTCCCGGTTGGTGTACACCCCATTATGTTAATCCCTCTGTCAATCATTTGTAAACCCTTACCCCAATTCTGGAAAGTTCTCCCTTGTTTGGTTCCCCATTGGCTCCAGCTCCCTTTCTCCTCCCCTCTCCTTCCCCTCTTGGATGTAACCCTGTCACCCCACGTTCTCTCCTCCCCTGGAGCCTCGCCCCCTTGGACCCTGCTGCTCTCTCCGCCCCTTTCTACCCCCATATAAAATTTTCTGCACAAGCTATTTGCTGGGTCTTTGTCACTGAGCTGTTTTGAGTGTGGACCCCCATTAAACCTTGGAATTCCAAACGAAGAACCCTTCCCACCTCTTTGTCTCTGCTGGTTGCTTGGATCGTGTGTGTGCGTGTGCCTGCCTGCACACACCTTGCAGGGAGTGCCTGGCGTGTGCGAAGGGATTTGCGAATCCCGCAGGAGCGGCTCGACAAGGGACGCTTCCTGGAAGGTCGCTGTGCCTGGACTTCACCCCCTGACACCTTTCCTGCCTCGAGAAAAGGTGTAGCGACAGCTTGACTCATGTTTGGGTATAGCTTTTCCTATACATAACTTAGCACATACCATACAGCCTCTGTTTCTTAAGCATATACAAGCCTTGTTGTTAGGTTAATATACTAAAAATTTGCAACTCTTAATAATTTCAAAATGGTCATGACAAATCAATCCACAGGTACATGGAAATTCATACCATTTAAGTGTATTTTTTTCTGAGCAGTAGAAGGGAATTTTAAATGTACAACATAGTACATATGCAACTATGGCATCTGATTCCCTTTGGGTCTTCAGGCTGAAAATATAGCTCTCTTTTTAAAGCCCAGACTATGGAACAACTCAATATTTGCAGTTCAAGAGGCATTTACACTGAGGGAACACAGAATGCCATCCATGTTTGTATGTTTACTCTTCAGTCCTGACAGGCTCTTAAATGTTTAATGTGAGAGATATTTCTTCTGTCCTTAGCAAAAAAAAATCTCTTTCTTTTGCTAGCTCCTTTAATAGAAAAGACCTCTTGAGTATTGGGAAGGACTTTTTCCTCTTAAAATACATATATAGTATTTGTAAACTTCACTTTTAGGTATTTCCAGAAAAAAAAAACCTTTTTTTGTTGTTGTTGCTGGTGATGTATTTCTTTTTACTTAGGTGCTTCTGTTATGATTCCAATGACAGCTCTGTCACTTTCTGCAGCTTCAAGAAGAGCCTTGTACCTTTGAAATTTTTATTACCTTTTGTCTGGCTGCCAAGATTTCTGCCACTGTAGTCTGGTGATGCAATAGCAGTACCTCGTACTGCCAGCCCAGGGACTCCAGATTATGGGGAGAGAAGCTCCAGAATGGAGCAAAGATATCAACATCCTCCTTTTTAAACTATTTATTCACTGTCTGATCAGTTGCAGGGGCTTCTGGTAGAGCAGGGACTCAGCCTCCTGCAGTCATGGAATGAGCCACCAAAAAAACTCACCCCAAAGCCCACTGGATTTAGCAGTGACTTAAACCATTTTTATTATCTCAAAGGTGAAAGGAAGGAAAAAGGGAAGGAGTGATGCCTAGTAATGGTTATGGACACTGTATGTAGGATTGAATTAGATATATATTTAAATACCTTCTTAAATTGGTATAGACATCTAAGACTGTCATTGGTACAGACATCTAGGACTGTCTCACCTGGGGAAGAGCTGACTGAGATAGAATCTTATCAATGAATACAAATATCTTAAGGCTGGGCAAGAGTGTGGGGCCAAACTCTTTTCAGTGGTGCCCAACAACAGGACAAGGGGCAATGGGCATAATATGAAACACGGAAAGTTTTGTCTGAATATGATGAAAAACTTTTTTACTTTGAGGGTGACAGAACACTGAAACCAGGTGCTCAACGAGTTTGTGGAGTCTCCTTCCCTTGAGATAATCAAAAGCTGACAGGATGTTATCCTGTGCAACCTGCACTAGGTGACCCTGCTCTAGCAGGAGGGTTGAAGTAGATGATCTCCAGAGGTCCCTTCCAACTCCAACATTTCTGTGATTCTGTGGCATGACTGCAATTCACTGTCCAGTATATATGTTGGTATATATACTGAACCGATTTAAAACTAGGTAGTGTAGAGTCCAGGACACATTGGACTGACATAGGAACCTGGATGAATAGTCAGGCTTCTGGCAGCCAAAAAACCCCCACTACAACCACATTCCTGTCAGGATTTCAGTCATCTGAGTCTAGACGAGCTGTAGACATGTCTGTGATAACACTAAGTGTTATATTAGTGTTATATTAGATATTTGCTAAAGAGCATCATATGCAGGTTATCCTCCACATAATGCTATTAAATATGACTTGCTTCAGAGCACTTTGTCATTCAGAGGAAATACAGTCACTCTTTTGAGGAGGGCTATGTCCACGTCTGCAAAGCTGAGGGAATGATGTATGCAGCCATAGTGCTTTCATCTGTATGTTGTAAGAAGTAACGGTATTGATAATAATTGCCTTGCATATGGCATATGCAGTGCAAACTCAGAGAAATTACTCTTATTAAGGATACTATCAGGAACTCCACTTTTATTTTTCTGTATTTTTAAAAGCTTGTTATCTCTTTGTTTTAGAAGGTCCTTTCCAAAAATTGCCAGCCCAGGGTTTGTGTATATCCCTTTTCAAAACACAGGAAAAAGCAGGTACAAAACAAACTTGATCAAGCCAGCAGCTTTTCGCTTCCCTTCCAGCCAGATGGTACTCATTAGCAGTGGACCAACTTAAAAAATGGGATGCAGTGGGAAATTTTTTCCCCAGTAGAAATTCCACCCAGTGCAGGCTTGAGAAAATGGACTGTGCAGCCTTTATGAAATATGATGGAATGTGTTAGATCCAGAAATAAAAGGATCATTCCAAAGGGAAGGATTTCACATGTGTGAAGCTGCCTTGGCAGCTGTTTCTTTTACGTATAGAGGAATTCTTTTACACCCATCGCTCATCATAGCAGTGCTTCTTAAATTGAGGGCAAGAACAGTCTGCAAAGTGAGTTGCAAGACATTAGTGAATTTATAGACCTAAAATAACATTATATGCTCTGACCAAAGTCTGCATAATTTATGTCTAAATATTCTTATAGAAGCCAACATGTGCCTCTACTGCTGATAGTTTTCTTTTTTATTTATTCACAGTAATTGCTCATTTGGTATTTAAAATTCAGAAACAAATAAGTTTAAATTATTGTTATGTACTATACCAGTCAATTCCCTATCCAGATGACCAATGCTTCTGTAAATAGAAATTACCCATTAGAACGGGCTGTGGTGGTTTCCATTCCCAAATGTTCTGCTTTCCTGTTGGCAATTTCCACTGGGCTCTGACAGGAGATGATTGGTAAAGCAAAACAATTTTTTGAAGTTTTTCACTAGAGTTTCTGTGAAATTTGGAGCACCTGACCAAGCAGAACTTCTGGTCACACGGGCAATATACACTTTAATATGTTTTTTATTTGTATATGTATCTATTTATTTTTTGTCTATGTGTATAAAATAAATAGTGCTCGGGAATGTATCAGGGCATTGGAAAATTATCATCTGTCCTGTTAGGTTATTAGAACAGTCCCTGGAAGTGTTTTGATTTATATCAACTGGCTCTTCCCCAAGCAATTCCCAGGCATAATTTGGGAGTTTGAAGGTTCTAGGCACTGTTCCCAATAAGCAATATGCTGCAATCACCCTGTTTTGAAGGCTGGGAGATCTCTCTAGCACAGGCAAGGGCTGCTTCACACCTGTTTATCTTAGTGTCAGTGAATGTTCACAGCACACAAATGTCAATTTAATATAATACAGATTGATCACATATACCAAAGAATAAATTGAAATATTCAGGCTCTCTGTGTGTTGGATGCTCACCCTTTCAAAGTAATTATTTTTCCTTCAATTTTCCATCTCCCAGATTCACATTGTCTTTGCTAGAGTGTTTAGCATTTAGTTTGCTCATTTTTTCATTAAAGCTAATGATTACAGTGTATCCTAAATTGAATACATCTAAACAGATGCATTCTGAATTAAGTTCTAAACTGAGATGTGGCAACACCATGTGGTAACAGCATCTGTGGTGTCAGTATTAGAAAAATCAAAATCTATTTTGTCTTTTTATTAGTGATACAGGGAATACAATTGCATGATACCAAACTGATGTAGTATGTTTAGAATAATGAGCTCCTTTTTGCTTCTGAAGTTTTGGACCCATCTCTTCAGCTTCTCAGCTATATTTGTAGCAGCGAAGTAACTGTCCACATCTTCACTTTGTTGGGAAATGCCATGACTGTTATCCTGAGGCATGTTCCTGGATATCCTTTGGGAATGATCAGGCAAGGGAGTAAGAGGATGAGCAATGCACCCTTTTGTCTTACCCTACAAACATTTGCAATTCAGACAAGTACTGAACTGCACTTGAGAACTTTCAAGTGTTTGTGGCTTGTGCAGTCAGTCAAAGTGTTCTTTTGAATCATTTATCCATTAAGTGATTTGTCTTCCCAGCATTTCAGTAGGAGAAAGACAGTATTACTGCACTCAGCAAATGGAAAATAGAAAAAATAAGAAATAAAGAAGTTTTTCCAAAACCATAGAGCTGTGCTATACCTGCCAACATACTTCTGGAATTTAAACGAGTTCAAAGGACTGTGTCTGGTGTATGAGTTGTCTTCTTCAATTACAAAATCCTGCGCCCTCCATCTTTGTAATTTTTAATGGACTAGACAGATTAGTTTTAACTTCCCATAAACTTTATGCTGCCGTGACCTCTATATCCATCTGAAATGGCTTCAATTTAGTGATACCCAAGTAGACTTTTTTTTCTTATGACAATGCTCCCATCTGGAATAATGTTCCCTCCAGATGACCAGTTCTCCTAATCTATCTTTTGGGGTACAAACAGTTAGCCCTTCTTCTGGCTGTTTAGTGTTTATTCCCATGTCTATGTTGTGGTCTTCAGCATAGAAGAAATCCAGGTGTTGCAACCAGTCTGAAACAGCCAATATATACACACCAAAATACTTTAAATTCCTGCTAACCTGCTTACAGTCTCTTGCTTACAGTCCAAAAGATATAGGCTGCCAATATTTTGCTTCAGTTTTTCAAACCTTAAATCTTTGAGTGATTTTTGTTTTGATACCGGTCACAGTGGAACATCTGCTTTGGAATTGTCTGTTCATAACACAGAGGCAACAAGAATTTTCCATGTGGTATTGAGATATATCATCGTCTAAATGACTCAATCCAAATATACTTTTGCATTTTTATTGCAATGTAACTTAAAAAGAAGTTTAAGTGAAATTTTTGTTTAAAGTTCAGATCTTCAAGATCTCTAAGAAGAAGTAAAGTGATTTTCCTGGCTGGCAGGTGAACTCCCCAAACACACTCAGCATTATGATGTGACCATTTTGGTGCTCGTTCTTGCTGTGGGTGAGATCCTTACTCCTCAACCAGGTCAATGTAGCCCTTCTGCCTTTTTGGAGAAACCGTGTAAATAAAGTCTTCATCTTTGGAGCCACTTTTGGAAGCCAACATAAGAAACATAGGGTTGGAGCATGTGACTTTGATCATGTACCCTTTCTTTTGTCAGCAGCAACTATGTTTTATTAGTCCTTTAATAACCTTAGTGAGCTCTATTTAATCAGTCCTTATTCCTGTTTTCCATGTTTGGAATACTATTATTAACTGTGTTTTACTAATGGTTAATAGCACCTTCATTTACACTCATTTATTTTTTCATTATTCAGTTTAACATTTCCTTCTATTTAAGTAATTATTTTTTTCTAAAGAGAGAACTGTAACATCCTGTTACAGTTTATAGAATAATATTTACTCCTTCCATCTTAGATTGTTGCTGAGATTTAAAAACCAAAATCCTTCTTGGTGTGTATTTTGATCTGGTGGTATTAATCCTCACTTCATCATCCTGGCAGCTATACTCTAACATTCTGATGACTGGAATTCATCTTTCCTATTTGGTGATGATGTTTGGCACTGTACACATTTTTTCCAGAGAAAGAGTTTTCAGGATGACATTTTTTTCCCCCTATTTATCAGTTTTTGTCTTTCTTTGTGATACCTTTGTCTAATTTTCTTGTGTTCAATTAATGTATTCAGGTTTTTCTTTTATTTTCAGATGAGTTTGCAGCTTCCTATGCCTTAAATCCAGCAATATTTTCAATTTCAACATTCTCTTTTCCTATTTCCTTCTTTCTCTCCTTTATTCCTTTTGCTATCCCCATCCCTACCCCCCCTTTTTTTTTATTTCCTCCTTCACTGTTAATGTTTTTTTTATCTTGTGTTTCATGTTAACTCCATGTTGGCTAATACCATTCTTCCTAATAGCACATGTACATGAATAATTACATAGTTTCTGCGTCTAGACAAACAATTACTGAGCTTTTATACTTACCAGGGTTGTGCCAAGTAGTGGTATCAGACACAGGGACTGCTTGTTCAAGGCATCTGACATCATGCCTGCTTTAGATGTTCCTAAAATTTTAATAGAAATATTCTAGTCAAACTGTTGGCTTAGTTCTTGATTGTTCTTATTATTCTCTGTATTTAAAGGAAAAGTTTAAGTAAGCAGTAAACAGAGCTTCTTTTATATTTACCTATATATCCAATGTAAAATGCCTACAAATTGAGTCTTTACAGTTTTCCTTTCTTCATGAGCTACAAAGCTGATATTTTATCAAAGTATGTGTATATGGATTTCTGCTTTGAGTAGGGGTTAGCCGTATCTTTTACTGTTAAACCCAACCTAGAATGGGACAAAGCATTTCATGAATGTACATTAGTGCAGGTGATTAGGATTTTAATTTTTTTCTTCTTCTAGTTTCTAGCCTGCTGGTATTAACATTTGATTTAGTAATCAGGAGTCCTGCCTAATATATGTTCTTTTATGCTACAGGTTCTCACAGTAATACCTATCTGTTCATAATACACACCAAGAAACCAGATGTCCCATAGAGAGGCCTAGCTGGAAATGTAGGGGCAGGACTTTGCATTTGCCTTCCTTGAGCTTCAAGGGATTCCTGCTGGCCCATTTCTCCCAGTGAGGAATGCCTCTGAGTTGCTGCCCAATCCCAACATATTGATTGCTCTTCCACAATTTGACATCACCCACCAACTTGATGAAAGTGTGTTTTGTGCATTTGTTAAGGTAATTAATAAAGTCATTAAACAGCATCAGCCTCCGCATAGAGTCCATTGAAGTGGTTTTCAATTAAACTTTGTTCTACTGATCACAACTCATTAAGGTTAGTGATGCAGCCAATCTTACACCCACTTTACAGTCCATTTACCGAAAGCACATCTCATCAATTTGACTATAAGAAAACTATGGGAGGCCATTTCAGAGTCTTTGCTGAAATCAGGTTGTAGAGCACACTTTGTTTTCCCCTCACACACAAAAGAACTATCACAGGTGATGACCTCAGGAGGGTCAGGCACAATTTGTCTTCTATGAACTTGTGCTGCCTCCTCTCAGGACTGCTTTCCTTTCTCAGTTTTCTACTCATACAGAAAAAGAGGCTGCGAGTATAATGAACCTCAAAAGGTTAAGCATATCATACCGTGATGCGTAGTAAAGACTGTTAAATTTATTTACTTGAATTTATTTTAGAACGTACAGCCTCAGAGCAGGGAGAACACTGCAGTTACATTCTTTCAAGTTTCTGATATCTCAGCTAGAACCTCCTTCTCTCATCAGACATTGTGCAGGAGGCAGTACATTTCCAATGCCGATTTCACTAGAAATGCAATTAAAGCATGGCTCTTGGGAATGAACTAGTGACTACATTTGGATTCAGGATGATATTTGCAGAAATAAGGAGTTGCAGTTTTCAGTACAAAGTATATCTTGAACAAAATTTTAGTGAGAGGTGAGATAATGGAATTCCCTAGGGGAGAGAAAGAAAAAAAAGTCCATAAAACGAAATCCAAATCAGATTGGATTGAATTTGTTTAATCCTAAAATCGAGAAAAGTGAGTAGAAGAGGTACCCTCCAAAGGTTTGGATGATCCGTGCATGTAAAAGCAATGCAGGGCTGTGCCGGAGGATACAAATTACAGCTCTAGTATTTTCCTGGCATTTCTCAGGAAAAACTGTAGCAGAACAGTTTACCCCTCGGAAGACTTTGGTCAGTCTGTCCAAATCAAACAAAATGTGTCATCTGGGCACAAGGGAACGGTTTGTCTTGTGCAGCAAAATTCGAGGAATTAATTTGGTTTGCAGAGGGAGGGATGGTGTGTGTGGAGGGTGTGTGTGTGTTAGTATGAGGTGTGATAGTGGTATTGCAAGACATTAAAACCTGTTTCAGGGCCTAATTCAGTTTCTGCTGAACTGGTGAGAGCCTTTTATTTGATCTCAGTCATGGAGGACCTGATCTCCAGTTTCTAAACTATTAGTATTCCAGTCTTAGTGAAATACACATATTAATTAATATCCAGGAGAGAACCTTCATAGACTGAATTGGATGCATTCAGGAATACTTTTACACGTCTGTAGGTGGCATCAGTGTACTTACTATATGCAAGGCAAAAATAATTATGACAATAAATCTTTCTTTCCTGAGTTCTGCTACCAAGTAATCAACCTGGAGAGTTGAACAAGTGCTCTAACATCTAGGATAGCAATCTTCTGAAATAGAATACGAGGTAACAGGAAAAGCAATGCATTCTTTCTTTTGTTACAGATAATCATGGACTCCCTCCATATTGTTGGAGTCAGCATTTTTCATAAACATTGTCTAGCAGGCTCTCAGAGAGATATTCAAGTTCAACATTTATTGATTTTTCTCCTGTTGAGTTGTAATAGAAAATTCTTCCTGGATTCTGATTTACAAAAGCAGAAGATTGACTTGACGTTCTAAACTAGAATGTATGCAAGCATGTTTATAGAACTGAAGGAAGAAAAGCTGTTTGTGCTCTTTCTACCCTCCCAAAAGTGAATATTTTTTACAACAAATAAAATATTAGTGAAGAATATTTTCAAATGAAGTGTTTAGCGATAGAGATTATGCTGAGGTAGAGCCTTCATTGCCTGCCCCTAAGCAGGTTTCAGGCATCAGTCTTTTTCAGCAGCAGCTGTGAAATCTCCTCTGGAGCAGAGTACATTTTACCACCAAATGGGATCTAGTGACCTGTCAGGATCTGCACTTTTGACCTGAAGTGTAACAATAAAAAGATTTTCAAGCTTTATAGTAGGTTGAAACATGACACTTAATCTCTTAAGGGCATTGAACATAGGACCTATAAAATTGTGACTTTAAAAAGTATACGCAAAGGTACAGCTTAGTTAGATAAGTCTCACAGTATGGAAACTGTGAGATGGACAGGCCAGTTTTTCTTAAGCAGAGGCCAGAGGCTGCAAAATACTGGGATAAATAATCAGTCTTTTAATATTAATTGGTTTATTTGGAGAGTCTTCTAAAACAATCCTATAAGACTTCCAGAGCAGCGTCCACAATATTGTCATGGAAGTGTTCAAGGCCAGGTTGGATGGGGCTTTTAGCAACTTGGTGTAGTGAAAGGTATCCCTGCCCATGGCAGGGGGATTACAACCAGGTGATCTTTAAAGTCCCTTCCAACCCAAGTCTTTCTGTGATTCTATGAAAGCCAAGATGACTGGGATTCATGTATGCTCTAAGCTGCGTAACGGAGCACATACTTTTCCTAAATCTTTTAAAGTTGTTCAGCAAATCTAATTGCCATAAGAATAGATGTCTCTAATTGTGCTAAGCTTCTATTTTTAGGCAACTTAAATGAACCCCAACTAACCAGATATAAGCACATAGGTCTAGAAAAAGTCCGCTGAATCTCAGCTGTGCTCTGCTATCACAAGCAAAGTCACATAATCACTGCTGTATGTTTAGTAAGCTTTGTGCTGTGAGTAGTTAGGCGCTGTAATCTCCCCATACTCTTGAAAAGCTAGTTTTTTCATTTTCTCATTCAATTTATTTCCAGGAATATGTCCTCAGCATATCAAAGTATGCAAAACCACAGTATTACTCATGGCACATTTTAGTGATCAGAAACGCTGATATTTCTAGCTTTTGTTGTCTCCTGTGCCTTTAGCTTTTCTTTTCTTACTTTTTTTTTGTGGTTTTTTTTTTCTTTAATTAATTTCCTTTGCAGACATGGACTTCATTATCACTTTTCAATAAAAAGTCCTCAATATTGTAACATCACTGAAGTCCTAAACATGAACTTAGTTTATGTGGCTTCAGTCACTGAGTAATTTAAGGTGGTATTATTTGCTTTTTCAGGTGGTGATTTTTAAAATAATCCCTTCAAGTAATAAAGCCATAACCTTTACTAGGTTTACCTGTTCTAAGTGACCTGGCTTGTGTCCATTCCTTTTTCTATAACAGGACTGAACACTGTCTAGTGCCAGATTTTCCCATTTATGCTTTCATATCATTTTTACCATTCTGAAATGTCTGAATAGCCAGGGTAACTTTAATCTGCTCTTCCTTTCCCCTCACCTGGCAGTTAAAATAAATGACTATAATCTATCAGGGATATAGTAGAAAGTAAATGAATTCTAAATAGTCGGCATTTGCTGATTGAATTGAGGCAACGCAGACTTTATTTTTGGGTTTTTTTTCATTGCACCTTGCAGATGCTTTAGAGTTTTCAAAAACAAATACTACACCACTTTCTCTTGAGTACTGTAAATACACCTGCTCAGTGTAGTGTCGACGAATGCCCAGTGGCTCATACAGAACACCAGCTGTGTTATATAAATTTGTAATAAGCAATTTGGGGACAGAGATTGCTGCAATCTTTAAGGAAAAAAAAAACCCCACATGGTCTCTATGCACACTCCAGCATAATGAAAACAATCAAAGTATTTCGGTCACAAGTTTCAGAATATTAGAATTAAAAAATTGCAAAAAATATGCCTATTTCTTTTACATTTTGCTCCTGCATTTTATCGCAGCCTTAACCTGTTTGCAGCTACGAACATACCATTGTCCTAGAGCCTGATTTTTTAAATACACTAAGGATTTTAAGAATGTCACTGTTCCAGAGAAAGAGAGCCTTCAGTCACACCTGCCAGCCTGCAAAGCTCATAGGGGATTTATCAGCACATTTTCCACAGAGCACTTTCTTGCTCGGCTTTCTATTTAGCAGCTTCATTCAAATCACATACTTAATCTCTGTATCCTCAGATAAAGGGCTGTTTTCACAGGAAAGTAGCCAAGGTCATAGATTTTATTTTCCTTGCTAGTAAAGAGTGTGGAATACACTCAACATAACAAGCTAGGTTAGCTATTGCCATGGTTTAACCCCAGCCAGCATCCAAGCCCCAGGCAGCCACTCACCCCCCCACCAGCAGGACTGCGGAGAGAATAGGAAGGGTAACACGTAGAAAACTCAGGTGTTGAGGTAAAGACAGTTTAATAGGAAAAACAAAAGCCACACACACAAGCAAAGGAAAACAAGGAGTTAATTCACTACTTCCTGTGGTCAGGGAGGGGTTCAGCCATCTCCAGCAGAGCAGAACCCTGTATAATGGTGACTTGGGAAGACAAACACCATCACTTCAAATGACCTCCCATTCCTCCTTCTTCTCCCTGCTTTATATACTGAGCATGATGTCACATGATCTGGAATATCCCTTTGGTCAGTTTGGGTCACCTGTCCTGGTCGTGTCTCCTTCCAGCTTCCCAAGCACCCCCAACTTCCTTGCCAGCGTGGCTGTACAAAAAGGCATCTCTGTGTAAGCCCTGCTCAGCAATAACAAAAACATCTCTATGTTATCAACCCTGTGTTCAGCCCAAATCCAAAACACAGCCCTGTACTAGCCATGAAGTGAAGAAAACTACCTCAGCCCAAACCAGCACAGCCAAATAGAAAGAATTTGCTGTAAGTGGATTTGGTTCTCACTTGCTGCATACTGTCAACGTGGGTTCACACAGAAAATGCCCCAAATACTGCCAAATTCTCTCAAACGTACTTCCAGATTGCTAATGACCCAGTATGGTTAATAACACAGCTACACTAACTAGGGTGACTGTACAGACATGTCTAATTTTGCCGCAGTCATTCATCCTGCAAGGATCATTTTCTTAGACCATCCTTTGGCTTGGTTATTCTTTATTGGTCTTCTACCTTCATGTCAGGTCCCCTTGCTCCACCACATCTCCAATGATGCTTGTAGTCATCAGTGCTGATGATCAATTTTATCACAAAAGTGAATATGCTGATTTCAGCAGAATACCAAAATATTTAAATAAAGCGTAATTGGTAAGTTGCTTGAAAAACAAAATTACAAGGTCTGGTAATATGTCCATGGTTGGTCTTTTACCGTGACCATGCTGATACCTCACCGATGGCATCATCTGTGCTGCCTCCTGATGAAGTCTTGTAAGAGAAAAGGCACATTCTCCTGTGATACCTGTGGTGGCTCTAGGAAAGCTTGACTGTTAGATTGATATGCAGTCTCAGAGTGAAACCAAGGAGAATTTGAATTAGGGTTGAGGGTACGTGCACATCTCATTCACTGTTTAAAACCATAGCAGTTCTACTGCTGTGCACTCTCTGGTTGTAAGGAAGGCAAGGGGAAATGACATTTCATGTTTTGGGTGTCTTCATTGCTCATGCTTTAAAATCCATATTTATGTTTACTTGTATGTATTTTGGGTGTTTTCTTTAGTTCTGTCTCCCGCAATTTGCCCATACATGGGGTATGTATGGCTTATGAGAAAAGTATCAGTGGATCTGAAAAGAGTAATGTGACTATTTGAGTCTTTGTCATTAGCAGTGAATAGACTGTCCTGGAAATACCAAACATGGATTTTGTGTTTAGGCAGTTGTTTCGATAAGGCTTTGGCATGGGTTAAAATTTTAACCCATAGAAATGACAGGAAAAAACCCTATTTTTTCACCTATTACTATCAAGTGACTATTTTTTTCTCTCTTCTGACTAGTTTTGCTTTGATATATGGAAATAGGTCAAGCAGTATGAAAATAATGCTGAGCAGATGGTGTCACAATAATTTAGTAAAAAGAAAAATTTCACATGTTCATGCTTTCACAGCAGTATCTATACCATATAATGGATTTTCCCTCTGCTTCAACTTGCCATTAGAAAAACATTTGGGACAGAAGTGACAAAAAAGATCTGCATCAATCTCATGGCACATGTTTCAGCTCTTTCATGCTTTTCCACAGTTTTGAAATTGAGCCAATTGAAAACTGCAATAAAATGTAAAAGTATCTAAATGGATTAAATTAGCAAATTTCCTATTGAGAAGTTACTGAGTCTTCTAGAATATAAATTTTCAAAGGTGTTCAAGCAGCTTCTTTTAAGCATTCCAGGTCATTTTCCAGACTAAGAGATAGGGTTGTGTGCCACTCAGATATGTCTGAAAATTACTCTTCTCTTTGCATGTCTTCTAATTTTGTTTTTACAAAGTTTTTATTCTAACTTTTGCCATCTTCATTCAATAATCATGTCTCTAGGGAATGAGGAATATGCACAAATGCATGGATTGGTGCTGTGATTAGAAAGGATGCCAAAGTTCAGGCCTATCAGCAACCAAAATTGACTTCACAATTCGCATTCATTTATTTATTTATGTTTATGTTTTTACACATAACCTCTGTAGATCATGTGATTATTCTGAACACTCAGCATCATATTTCAGAAATAAATTTTTCTCTCAGTCTTCAGATGTGGAGCTCAACTGATTTAATAAAATATAATGAGGTAGGAATAATCCAAAAAATATCTCAAGTGCAGTAGACAGGATTAAATGATACTGTGGCTAGAATGATCTATTATGAAGCTGTTGCTTTTTTTTTCTTCCATGAAATTTGCTGAAGGACAGCATCAAGTATAATAAAATCTGTCTTAATGCTAGGTACTGATGAAAAGTTATCTTGTTATATTTTGAACAGAAAAGAAGCTTTACGGTATTTCTATCAGAAATGCACTCATCCTTTGAACATCTTCCCTGGCATGAACAGCTTTTTCATTTAATTGGCAGATCAAACTGCACATTTACCAGTGGAAAAGGTTACTGTACATCATATAAATTAAAGGCTGCCTGGCAACATCTTTAAGAATGAAGTTTGGTACTAAGTCTATATAGGATTTCAAAAATTAATTATTTTTGCTGACATTAATGTTTCAGTTATATGTAAATTATGCATTGGAATGTAACTGCAGATCAGGGAGAGATCAACTCTTCAATTTTGTTTGAACGTAAATTACATTACACTCATTGAAAGTCCCCTTAACCCTGCCAGTAACATGTAAATGGCCTTTAGTATAAATGAGAAACAGGTTTACTATGGAATTTTGTCATAAGGAAGTAAAAGCTTTACTTTTTAAAATTTAATTGTAGAATCTTAAAAATAAATGTTTTAAATGAGGAACTAAGTGTACAAAACCTGTTAGTTGTTCAGTGGCTGTTTTACTTTCATATACTAAAGATATTTAAAATATAACCTTTAAATGCTGTCTTGCACTGGTAAATTTTTGCTTTCCATTTTAATTTGTTAATTCATGATTTTTAACATTATTACAGAAAGAGTATTTTAAGAGAGTCTTTCTCTTTTAAGAACCTTGTTATATACTCTATAGCTCTCTGAAAGCATTTATTTTGGAACTGAGAAGGCCAAATTGAATAACACAGCACTGCATTATAATACGTAATAAAGGAGTTAGAACTTAATGTATATCCTATCAAGTGGTTATTGAAATCTGTCAGGAGTTGTTTTTATTTTTTTTGTTTGTTTGCTTCATTTTAATGTGAAAGAAGCATCTTTTTGTTCTTGCAAAGATTAGAGTAATTTGAATCATGGCTTTTCCCAAGTTCATGTCCTAGGAATCACAGAGTTTTGTTCCTTTTTTCTATGATAAGGATTTATAGCTCATTGAAAGAAAGACTACACTGTGAGACTCTTTCTGTGTAGGGCAACATTTCCTAAAAAGTGTATTTATTTATTAACCCTAGTCGAAGAGAAGGAGTGTGTCTCTTGGCCTATCAAGTAGAATGAATCACAGAATACGTTAATAATTGCAGATCACATATCATAACAGAATAAATATATTAATTTAGAACAGGCTCAAATGTTTCGGAAAAATCAGAGTTTTAAGTAAATGACAATATGCTGGACTGATAATTTTAAATGGCTTTCCTAGAAGACAATATTTTTGTCAATTCTTCCATTTAGTGTGACTCAGAAGACTTAAAATTGGATATTCGCAGTGCTCTGCATCACATTTTGCAAATCATTAGTTTCGCACATGAACAAGTAAAAATATAATTCAAAATTTGTGTTTGTGGGCAGAAGTGATATGTTCTGTTAAGCCAAATTATATACCTGAAAGGGTAGATATTTTGGGGGGTTACAGATATGAAAGAGTTGATCAGGAAATCTCCTTCAGGGAAAAAAAAAGGCTGATACCAATTTGGCCTTAGTCTAACTATCAACACAATATGGGAGAGAATATAATTTTTTTTCAAGAATGTTCACTAACCAACTAGTAAAATTATCTTCTAATTATTATTATAAAGAGAAAAATACTCAGTGTTAAATCTCCAGTGACCTCCCATTATTTAAAACCCATGCCTGTTGATTAAAGAATTGCCTGCCTAGTGAAGTCATTAGAAATACTCAGGAGTACAAATATCTTTCTCCAAAATGTCAAGAAAATTCTTTATATTTTGAGTACCTACTAGATAATTGTCTATTTATCCATCTGTCTATGCATCTAAAATAAAAGCTGAAGAATCATTAAAGAAATATTTTCTGTCAGATTCCATATAAGATTATGGTATTTTTTAATTAAAAGTTCATTCCACATTTTGTCTTCTTTCTGGTTCTCAGAATAAAGCCTTTCTTCTGTCAATTTTCATGAGCACTTTTTTATTTCTGTTTTTGGTCTGGTGGGAATATTTTCAAAAATTTGAAGACAAATGCAACAACTGTGACTTAAATAACTGCAGATATTTAAAGTGGGAGCAGATATCAATCTTCTTTTAAGTAGAATGCACACACTTTCTTTGCATCCTGGCTACTTTACAAAGTAAAACATAAGCAACAAGGAACTCATCTGAGAGCAAAAGAATGAAAAATATTTTCAGTGCATGATGAACACTGTGTTTGTGGAATGTGGTTATGCATTACAGAAGTATCCATTAAGGCAGCCTGAAACATATGGAGGGAGTTTCTCAAAGAAACAGATGAATTAACATACCCTCTGACAGGATTGTTGCTACACTTCTGATAATAAAAGTGGGGTCTTAGTGCAGGGTTGGAAAATACATGTTTTTTAAAATCACAGATTAGGGTGTAGAATTCAATGAATCTTGTCATAAATTGAATGCAAAACACATACAACCGTACCTTGAGATAGGAGAAGTGAAGATGCAAGAGTACTGCAACAGTATGTATAGTAAGCAAAGAGAAATGTCTTCTATTTAGCAGAGAGGACTTTTTAATTAAGGTGGAAAATTCAATGTATACATTATACTATGCTTTATGTGTCATGGAATTTGTTTCATTAATGCTGCTCAAATGCTTTTGGATTCTGAATCTAAAAAGCAAAAGTGATGCTTAAGCAATATGGTTAATGCTGCCTAAATTAGAAGCTTATGCTCACCTTTTCAATTTTCCCAGAAAGTGAAGTGCCTTGGACTGCCTTTAAAAAGTAATTCAGAGAACCTGGGGTGGAAACATTCTTCTCCTGATTGTGTGTAACAGAGCCTGGGATCTGTAGGACAATCCGAGGCTTCTTTTCTCTCCGTGGGGAGCCAAGCAGCACCAGACCTACAGAACAGTAGTAATGATGAGCTTAAGACAGCTTCAGCATTTAACCCTGAACTAATGAACAGCATACATAGAGTTCGTCAAAGAATTTAACAGAGCTGGCCACCAGATACCTATGGTATTTTATGAAGAAGGATATACAAATGGGAGATGAAATGGGAGATGCTGAACTATGGCACATCAAGGTAAACAGCATGAGCCAAACATATGGTGTTATTACTCAAGGCTGTGAGATATTTATACTTATGGACAATTTAATTAATGAGTTGGAAAATGAGAGATTTGCAAATGAGTGTATTAATCTATAGAATCCTTTGTTGAACTGATTAAAAAATATTTATATATATATATATATATATATTTATTAGATATTACTTGGCTTGAGATTTCCTGTCATCTATTACTAGTTTTTTAATACACAGTAGTAGGCTTGTTATCTTCCACATGGCCCTAAATAAGGAATCTTGTGAGTGAGATTCTATTTGATATGACAATTTAGGTATCTACATATATGTGTTTATTCAGCTTTGACTGTTTTTTGCAGGGAAAATAAGGATTATATTTTAGACAGAAGGCATTTTAATCCATATAAAAGTTATGATGATATAACCATGACTGAAAATTCTTGGAAAAAATGTGTATTTTTTATAAGCAGAAAAATGCAAAGGAATTGCAAAGCAAAGGTCAGTAGCAGAATGTGGACTTAAGAATATAATAGAGAAAAAACAAGTTCAGGAGATCATGCAACAATAGGAATGTAAAGAAAACCTGAGGGAGTGGGTTAAAAATGGATCATCTAGGCAGGAAGCAACTGTTGTGCTCTATGACCATATTTCTTTCCCATGTGGTCAGAAATTCAGAAGGAGTTCCAAAGGCTGCTCGTGATATCTCATGTAATGAATAGGTCAAAGGACAGAAGAAGCCTTTACAATTCTGCACCTCATTGTAGTCAATGCACTATCAAAGGCTTCTGATGAAAGACAGAAAGTTCCAATTGTTCTGTAAAGACTGAAAAAGGTCTCTGCAGGTATTTCAAATGAATAGAACAGGGGGAAACCACAAGTCTGCAGAAGAGAAGATTGCAAACTCCAAATCCTTGCTAAGGAACAGTTCAAAATACAATTTGACCCTGCAGGATATAAATATTCTCTTTTCTGTTACTTTTCCTACCTAGCTAATTATGTATCACCTTGTAATTTGATATGGCAGAAGGAAAAAATCTATTGTGATTTTCTAAAATGCATATGAAGAGAATATGAACATGAAGCAGAGAGTCTGTGTCCTTTATATAATGTAGTGATATTGTGTTCCTTTTTTTCAATACCCAGACATCAAAAAGATATGAGCAGTGTACAGAGAATTCAATTTAGTTTTGACTAATTGGATGTGATAACAAACTTTTGTATTGAAAGATAAAAGAGATTCTCTTCAATATATTGAAATGAATATAAAGGCGATGAAAGTAAGAATTGAAATATATTCCCATTGAGAGAGATATCCTGTTATAATTTATAACAAAATGAAGGAATTTCATTAAGTAAGTTACTGTTAACTAGGGTCAAAATGGTAGAAAAAATACTGTAAAAAAAGAGTGTTCTTAATTTCTCTTTTTAAGTGAGATATACACTAAATGTTATGAAAGCCCTATCCTGTTCCTTTTTCTTTCATTGTTTTTCTTTTTAGACATAATATTATGTTTTGTCATTCTCTAATAATTTATTTCAAGATAATTTGTTTCAATTTGCATGCATCCAGAAAAATTCTATCAAATTACATTATTGACCTGGTACAATTCATTATGGTCTTGGCTGTAAAACAGATGACCCTTCAAATTTCTGCTGGATCACTACATGCAGAATAAAAGATGAGACAAAATTCAAATACCTGCATAACCAATAAAGCATCCATGATTTCTTTTGAGTATCTAAAAGGAAAGCATGTGGTAAGTGTCATTATGGTGCAGATATTCTGAGTTGATTTGCAAAGAAGACAATTTTAGATATAGATACTACCTTTAGTTTTGGCAATATCCCAAATAGTTGTTTCAGCCCTTAAAAATGTTATTGCCAGTTGGATTAATTTTGTTAATCTTTCAAGCACTGGAAATGAAAAGCAGATGAATCCAGGACGTGCCCAATTATCTACTCCTTAAATAGCTCTATGAGTTGAAATAATAACCAAGAATACTTGATGACTGTTCTGTTGAAGCTGTTGCTTAATGAGGAAAAGATGGCACAATGGGACAACATGTCTTTCCCAAATGAGTCTTCCAAACTTGATTGTGAGGCTAGAGAATTATTCAGTTGCTATGGCTTTTGCTTGGTGAAGAGGATAACATAGGCTTTTTGAATTATACTGGATGACATTATGATAATTTGACTAAAAAGGGTCAAGATCTTAATTTAAAATCTTTTAAATTTCTGTACCCTTCCTAAAAATTCATTCTGCCATGTTTCCTGTTTGAAATTCAACTACAGGTGATGTTGCCACATTCACGTTGGCAACTTGTATGACTTTAAAGTGGCAAAACCAATGCCAAAGTAGCCTCCATTCAGTATTCAGTACTAAACTGGTGACCAGATTGGAAATTATTATGGAAAATACCAAACAAGCATTACAGAAACTAGAATTCTTAAAGGCTGGCACTCTTTTTCAAAAATGTTTGTCAACTGATGAGTCTGCAAAATCCAGATTATTGCCCTTATTCTGTAAAATGGCAAAATAACAGAAGGAGAAGCAGCTGGAAGAGGAGGAACAACAGCAGGAGGGGTCATAAAAACACCAGTTTGGTGGTGATTTACACCCTGATCACTAGTTCCAACATACCACTAATTGCAGAGGGGACTTGAAAGAAGAACATGAGCATGAGAAGAGCAATGGGAGGCGTTAAGCCATGACCATATGTAGAAATGTTTTGAACTGACAGGTGATACAAAAACATATTTTTATAATTATCCTCTTCGGTGCCTGTTCTTAGATGTACCTTTTTGCAACATATCTTAACTGTTCTTAGCTTGGTAAGGTTGGGATATATGCAAATGAACCCTTGCTGTAATTAGAAGTCATAATTATCTGGGGCAAAGGAGTCTCAACCACTCATGATTAATTTTGGAACATGAGGAATCTACTGTTTTAGCCTATTAAGTCTGGAAAATGAGTTTTCCTTGCTTGCAGGATATGTTGTTCTTTTGGTTTAAAAACAAAAATAAGTGATTTGCAGGGTGGAAGAATTGATTTTGCACGTGAAGGTACTTTTTCTAACCTCTGTTTTACTTCAGTTGTATTCAAGCATATAATGTGTTACAAGGTGGAGACCGCAGCTACCTGGGAGAGCTGTGAGGATGTGTCTAAGTGGCTGTAGCGATGTCCACTTCTGCTTGGGTTTGCCATCCTCACAGAAGAACCTGCTTTAAAAAGTACTGGCTTAGCATCAAGGTCAACCAGTACGCATAGGCTTTATGTGAGCTTGGTCTCAGCGTTGGTAGCACCTCTAAGTACCTCCTCTCTGAAGTTTATGTCAGAATTTTACTGCTCAAACCATGGACTCACCCTATCTGCAGTGCCCAGGATACTGCAAAAAGCTGTAACGCTAGTCTGTACCTACTTGGGTTTTTAAAAATTCTTATGATGATAGTCAATAGATAATAGAAAATTGATAAGAAATATATGATAGTTTATGATAAATAATTGGTAAATTTCAATTGTCAATTAATAATATGAGTCTGAGGTGAGACAATGAGACAATGAGACAATTTTGCTGAAGAGGCAACATTCACTATCAGGAAGAGCTGACAAGGGTTGACAAAAATGCAGAAATGTTTCACCATAATGCTGCCACCTCGTCAGCCCATGGGAAGCCTATAACGTAAATAACCAACTGTGCTGTGTTTCAGCCTAAAATATCTCTCTAATCTGGGTCTGAGGTAAGCATCTTAATACTATCTCTTCTCTTTTCTTATCCTCGTCCTCAGTCCTGCCTTTAAGAAGAAATCTGGTGTGTTATTGTATAGGCTATCTTCTGGACTGTAACAGGAAAATTTCCTCTTTCTTTTGCCTTTATTTCTTTGTGAAAGACACTGTCTTTCCATTCTGTACTAGTTTCTACCCCTTTTAAATTTCACCCAGAGATCTACCCAAAACCACACCCCTCAGAGCAGCTTCAGAGACACTCCATAATAAAGATATGGGACCTTCTCAAGCTCCTTGAGTGCTCTGCAGTATTCCTAAGAAAAAGTCAGCTGTACTTACAGATTTGGCTGTGTCATATAGCATTCCGCTTCTGGAGTCTTTAAGGTGCTAAGGGGGAGACTGCAAGGAGGAGGAGGAGGAGAGAAATGATGAGAAGATGAAAGATAGGAAGACTGAACTGTATAAGAAAACTGCTCTGGACCCCACAAAGGTTGGAGAAAGAAGGTCAGGTGTTTGAAAGAAAAATTCTATAACAAGCAGTCAGCTTAGCTAACTGGAAAAGGCTGGCAGAATATTTGTTCACATGGCCTGAAGCCAAATAATTTTCTGGCACACCACTAAGGATAGGGTTTAATGGTCCTTTAGATAACATGCAAACATAATTTATTTATCACAAACACAATTAAAAAAAAAAGACTGAAAAGCAGAAATACACAAACACATAAAATGTGAGTTTTTCTACCCTAAAGTATTTATCTGAAAGTCATAAAGAAGTAAATAATCAAATTAAGCTAGAAAGGCATGGGAGTATCTGCCTTTCTTGGCAGCCAGCGCTTCTGACAAGGATGGAGAGGCAGCAGGTGAGAAGTGGACCCAATTCACTCAGCAGTATATCCGTGGTTGGACACTAGCGATTTCTTCCACCTTATATATGGCTTTAGAGACAGAGGTGGAGCATGAACTGTCTGGAGCAGTCTGGAAGACATACTTTAGGGAAAAAAAAAGGAAGAAATGAGAAACCCTCCCTGTCAAGTCTGTTCCCAGACAGTGAAGAAGAATCTTACAAAGTCTTCTCTCTAGACTGGGGTAAGCAAGGAATCATTCTTCACAAGCTGCAGAACAGGACAGTTCCTGTGGATACAGATTGTGGTCATCGCACAAGTGATGGAGGAATGGGAACTCCATCCATGGGGCTTTTTTGTAAGAATCTAAAACACATATAAAAGAAGAAAACAGGCTTCTTTGCCTGTTTAACTCAAAATGGAGATTGTTATATATTATTATAATTATATATATATATATTATATAATATGTTTATACTTCAATTAAATATTCAAAAATATTTGCTTGGCTTTGCAGGAGTTAATGCACTGTGTAGAAATTTGTTTCTTGTTTGTTTCCATGGTTTGGAACTGTGGACATGGCATTCACAGTGTGTCCCATGAGTCAGAATAAGCTACTGTACAGCTCAGACATAATCTGAATATTTTTCACAGTAGCAACTGATAGAGAAGGCTATTTTTGCTTGAGAATTTAACTGAGATACGTCTCTGAGCAATAGGAGTGGATGTTTCTTTTCTCCCTTGCTGACTTGAAGTTAATTACTGGCATAGCAGCATGCATGAATTGACTGTGACAGCCAATAACGCCTTCAACATCTAATGAATGAATAGAAGAGTTTAGTTTGGTACGTTTTTAAAGGGCATTACATGGCATTTAAGTACATTTTCATAAGATAGAATCTTCCTTGAAATATTATTTTTCTTTTTTGCTTTAAAATGTCTGTGCTCTTCACACCACAATACTTTATGGATTCTTTATATTAAACATTTTATATTATATGAGCATTATAATTTTCTGAAATACATTTCGAGTGGTCAGTATTTAGCAGGTCCATGCTGGAGCCAAGCACATTAAGTCATTCAGAGGCCTGCACCGTAGAGAGCTGTTTCTAGGTCATAGCGTTTTATTGTCTACAATCACAAAATGTGGTGTGGTTGGCAAACCCTGCATTGGCTTTTGAAATTACTGTGCTACCAGTATGTTCCAATCAATGAGAACCTCTGAGCCATGAACTTTATTGATTTGTATTCTCCTGGGTAACATGAATGGCCTTCTTTAAGTCTTCCAATTCCACTATCAAGATTTTTTTTTTCTGAAAACACAGCTTAAAAGAATGACAGGTTTATTTATGCAGTTTCCTTGTCATCCAACTCTTCCAGAGACTGAAACAAAAACAAGTGCTGCAATAGGAATACAAATGCTGTGGTAACCATATTTTGATTTTGAAACCATTGGTTAGGACACTTATGCAGTAGTGTCTGACTTCTGGAAACAGGTAATATCATGTTAAACCTGTTCAGCCTATTTAGAAATGTTTAATTTTTCATTCTTTGGAATTAAATTTTTCATTCTTTGGAATCAAAGATGTTTGAATAACAAATTTCAGCTTCACAGCTCAATCGTAGTCAAAAATGCCAAAGACAAGGGAACCATGGTTATCTACTATGGAATGGGCAACTTAATGTTCTGTGCACAGGACTCAGTGAATCTTCCTTCCCCATCTGCTAAACATACAATACTGGGATAACAGCTCTGTAAGGAGTAAAATCTCAGCACAAATCTCTCTGGATTGTGTCTGAATCAGAGTGATGGAAGTCTCTTCAAATAAATATTTGGTTCATGTTGTGCAAAGACACAGAAAAGAAGCTAATGGAATGGCTTGCACTTTTTTTCTTTTTTTTCATTGAGAAAGATCTCATAGCTCCTAAAACTTAATTATTTTACATATTTTCAGTCCTGGAATCTGACTGATAAGGAATTACTGGAAGAGAAATTGCGTGAATTAGCTTCCAGAGTGCTGTGCTTCACGGATATATCTATGTGTATGCAACTGTGCTGCTTCAGAAGTTCACTTTGATTCATTTAGAAGAAGTCTGGAGATAGCTACACATATAAATAGATGTATCCAGCAGGACTTGGTGAAGGTCACAGAAAGTTTGTGACAGAGCAGGGAATCAAACTAGCCATTTCCCTTAATTCCAGATCAGGTCTATAATCATGAACTGCCTTTGCTTCCAGGAATCAAGTCATTCCCTGCCTCTGCCAGAGGTTTTCTGAATCACAAGTTGGTTAATAAATTTGGCTCTGGTCCACAGAATTTATGTGCACATGTAAAAAGCTGTGATCATCAAAATGCCTACCTCAACACCAAGAGTCATCAGAAAATTTACCAGGGAACCAAAAGTTCTGCTTCTGTGCATAGGCAGAATTACCTTAGGCAATTTCAAGCTGAGCAGCTATGTGATTATCTCATGTCAAATCCAAACACTGATCATTAAATTAGGTTTTCTTCTCACTAAATCCCCTACAGGCCCTATCTGAAGGCATCCTCTCAACACACCTATCAAACACTTTCTGGATGAGATCCACACCTAACATTATAATGATAGCCAGTTTTATTTTTAAAAAAGGTGGTAACTGTCACTTGCCCTGTTAATTAATTCTCTTCAGTAATTCCATAGCTCACCACTGCAAAAAAATCCTATTTCTAGTTTGGGAATGAAAGAGTACTATGCCCATTTACTGCTATAGTCGAGTATAACATCTTTAAGCAAAGCTCAGTCTTACTTTATTTTTTCTTGATGCTGTATGTAGGAGAACAAAGACCCAGTTTGCATTGAATTATTTAAAGTGCTTTAAATGATTGGCTGAAACACATTATGAAAGTGATTTTCAATCTGAAAATTTCTCGCTATAAGACATGTAAGACAGCATATATACAGAAGCCAATATAGATATACATACCAACAAATAGACAGATTTGTGGCTGAATGTTAACATGTCTGAAGGGAATGTAATAAAAATGTAACAGTTTTTTAATTGCCTATAGCTGTGTACTTGAAATAATGCCATAGATGTCTTTCTGTAACTTTTGGATAAGAGATATTTAAAATTTCTTCAATTATACCATGTTTTTTCAAGACTTTTAATACTATTTTCCAGCACAAATTATGGCTGTTCTAATTTTCATGTCTGTCTTTGGCTTTTGAGGTCTTTTATATAGGGGCTTTGCTTCCATTACTCTTAAAGTTTATATGTTAGATTTTGTTTTGAAATTAAAATTTAAAATATAAAATTATCTGCTATTCTCACCTGCTTGGTAACCCTATTGATAAATTGTATATACATTTTAGAGTTTATCATACTATAGAAGAATAATGTATTGTTGCATCTTTACTGTCATTAGTATTTTAGCTATATGATTCTCATTTCAAATTACTTTAATGAATATTTTAAATTTAAAACACAAATCTACCTAGAAAAGTTTTCGCATGTACTTCTTCCTCTTTGAACCTTTTTTCCAAAGGTTTATTTAAGCAGGAAGGTTTTGTTTATATATCTGTTTTCCTACCTAATCCTCACACCTGTTCATGGACAAAGTGCCATCTTTAGAAACAAGAATGAACAGAGCCAAGTTTCTTTAAACCTTACAGGTGACTCAGCCAAGCGAGTAGAGTTCTCCTAGATCTTCATTATCTGAAAACGCATAGAAGTGGAGTGGTGTATATGTGAGGTAACATATGGTGTTGGCATGAACTACAGTGATTTTACTGACAGCAGATAAAATTAAAAATTCAGGAACCTGGGCCAATCAATTCATTGGTCTGTAAATTACATGATACTGTGATGAATTTTTTCCCTGCATAATATATGGTTGCACTTTCTCTTCTCTGTTGAATTTTCCTATTAGAATCAGTTATTTTGACAGCCAGAAGTGATTGCTGAAGTGCAACTCCTGCACTGATAGTACTGTCTCACTTTTTTGTCATAACATACAGAACACTTGCATTTTCTTTAGTGTGATTAATACAGTTACATTGGCCATCATTCGCTCACAGAACAATCTGGAAAATGTCTATTACTTGGTAAGGATAAGGCCCAGATGAGAAATATTCACTTAAAGAATAGTCAAAATCTGCTGGCATTTTTTATTTGCCTACTAAGTATGAAGAAGTTGATTGGCATAAACTTAAATAATTTTGCTCCAAACATTAAGATCTCTGGTCAACTGGATGTTGATAATATAAAATCCATAAGTGTTATAATAAGCAGAAAATTATTGTTGATTGTTTATTATGTTCTTTCATACCACATTTCAGGAAACTTTTGCATTTTGAAATTTTTACTTCATGCTTTTGGAAGAAAAAAATTCTTGTGATGTTTATTCGCGCTATCCAAACATATATAGCAGTATAACAACAGGAAAACTACCTCTTTGTATATAATGGCAGCATCATTAGAATTAATATAGATGAAGTTCTTAACTGATTCTGGTTAGGTTAAATTGAACTATAAACTTTTGCAACATACATCTTTTTATCAGTCACTAAAATTATTGTAAAATGTCACACATTTCTCACTTTAAAAATGTAAAGTCATGAGTAAACATTATTGTGTTTGAAGGTGTTATCTTCCATAAAAAAACAGTACATAGCAACAGACAAAATCTCAAGTTCTGTTATTTACGCTTATATACAAAATCTTGTTTTCTCAAGTCATGTGACTTGACAAAATGCGTTGTCATGATGGGATAAATATAATTTCTCATAACTACCTATGTCATATTTTATCTCCTGCAAAATTTTCATTTTCCAAACATTTGTAAACCATATAAGTATGAAATTATGGAATTACGTTCACATTAGTTACACAGATGATTTGTCAAATTTATTTAAAGTGTTGTCTAGTAAAAGTGCGGGATTATTTTAACATAAGTGACTTCCAAAGTGCCCACATGTGAAATAGTCCAGATATAAGGTCCACACATTCTTATGAATAAGCACTTTTATCTTTGTATCTTATCCTCAGTTAACGTAGTGTCTCTGGGTACAAAAACCCCTGGATATATAATTCTTATATCAAGTAGAAACTTTCTAGTTTCCTCGATCTCACTGGGACTTAATCTTTCCTTCTTGCATTTCTGTGTAGTTGGCAGTCTTATTATGTCAACCAAGGTCTCTTGATGTGTGACATATTTATTCAAACATTAGCCACAGATGTTTTCAGAGAATTTGCCGTTCAACGCCTGGCTGTGCAAAATGTGATCATTTTATGAAGTGCTGGGAATCTGACTTACTGCAAGTCTCAGCAAATCTTCCTGGCCTTTTGCAGGCAAACCTACACTCTCTTGTGCTCAGAGCTGGCTAAAGGCCAGCCAGCTTCAATCCGAAAGCTGTGCATCCTTGTTAGTTAGCATGGTGCTGTACTCTCGTTAGGATTACTAAAGTAGCTTGAGCTCACATCCCTCAGATCAGGATTGGCTTGCATCTATCCAATCTGGAGCACAGGCAAAAGCTTCTCTTAAAACCCAGAGGGTAATTCTTAAAATCTGAGAGGTTTTCATATGAAGATTACACAAATACATAAAAATAAAACAAAAAAGCCCAAACCACAACAACAAAACTAAAACAAATCCAATCTGATTTTTGTCTAATTATTATTTGAGTGCAATCTTTATTTAAATAATAAGTAAAAAACCCTGTGAAATTCAATATAGATGTTAGAAACTGGGTACATATATTAAAATTAGTGCTAGTTTACAAATATGGCTATGCATGTTAGGTTTTCCCAATGCAGTTCAGGGGTTAAAAATACTAAATTTTTGTTTCATAATGTACAGTGCTTGTAATGGGCTTTTTTGCTATACCCAGAGTAACTAGAATGATCTGTTTGGAGCAGGTGGATTCACTGTGAGAGATTTGCACAGTTCTGAAGAGGCAGCTGTTGGCCAGATGTGGTGCCTGACAGCATCTCAAACAGCACATACATAGCTGAGGGAGAGAAAGAGTCCTTCTGGATGTCCTCGGTCTTCTAATGAAAGAAAAAGGAAATAGGCAAGTGAAATGAACAAAAAGTTTTTCGGAAGTTCAGCTGTTTAGAAAATCAACCCCTAGCCCAACGTGCAGCCAAGTTTACGGTCCATGCTCTTTGCAAGGTAAACCTGTAAGGCCTAACTTTAAACTCTGTGAACATCTCAAAACTTTCCATGGCTTCTTGATTTTATTTTGCACAGATCTGTGGTGAGCTGTTCCTGGCTGTACTCCAGATGTCCACCAAAGCTTCCCTATCACTCCCCTCCTCAGCTGGACAGGGGAGAGAAAATATAATGAAAGGCTCATAAGTTAAGGGATTTTGATGATTTAGTGAAATATGTCTCTTGGTACTATTTAATGGTCATGGTCTATGATTAATAGTTAAACAGAATGAGGCACAAACTAAAAAGAAAAAAGTATTATCTTTATTAAGCTGATGTCATCCTTAGGGGCAGACTGGCAAAACCTTCCTAATCTACAGATAATTATGTATATTATATTATACAGAGAATATATATAAAATTAATATTTTATGTAAAATAGTTACATAAAATATGTTAAATATTACAGTCAAGAAACAGTTTTGAAATTTTGATTTTTAAAAAAATTTTCCTAGAGTTTATTACTTCCTGTTAAAAATCTTAAAAAAGGGAAAACACATAAATACATAGTTCCTCAAAGAAGATAGAAGAAAGAAAGCTGACACCTTCCTTACTCAATAATAGCCTTTGTTTACATTTACAAAATGGAAGTAAAAAACAAGTGAAAAAGTAAATTTAGCATAACCATGCCTGATTATAAAAACTTGACTATAAATCTAAATTTTATTGAAAAGCCAATTTTTAATTGAATATTTGGTAAATAAGTGATGCAATTAATAACTCTTTTTCTCCGGGGACCAAAAAGCTTCTGTTGATATTCAGATCTCTATAATCTTATATGAATTTTAAAATCACAAAACTACTTTCCTCCAGAGAAAAAAAATTAAACTTCACCTCCATGGTGCACTAACTAGTAATTTTAATTTCTTTTTCTTTTTTTCAAATAAACTAGTGAAATTACAGCTAAATAGTGGAATAATTGCCCAATGTTTATGTCACAGCTTGAGAACTGAGGAATATAAGTTCAGTTCTGTGCTTTATTCTGACTTCCTTTAAATCTCTTTCTTCAAAATAATCTTTTAAAAATGTATGTTTAATTTTTAAACTTTGCCAAAGGGAGTTAGAGTGTTCAAAGTCACCGACAGCATCCTCCCTGCTTGCCTCTAAGGATTGCTAAAGCTTTTGGAAACAGAGTTGAGCTGGCAGATCTATAGCAGAATGTTTAAAGGGCTCTGAAACTGTTTCTTACAATCTGAACAATGGTTTTGAATTCATAAACTTGGATGACACTTGCCAAAATTCATCTAAGACAAGAAAGTTGGGGTCCCAGGGCAAGACATGCACAGGCCTCTCTTGGTGGGCAACACATTCATTTGATAATATCAGCGGCTGTTTAGGAAGTCCCTGTTATGTCTTTTGCTTTATAATATTGCAGCCATATTTCAAAGACACTCCAACAAATAAATAGAAAAACAGGACATGGCACCTGTTTCTTTCAATATTTTACAAAAATAATTCTCTTTGCAATTGAGGTCTGCATTTTCACTATCTGCTTGGACAGAGACCTCTTTGAATAGACTCATTGAAAGTTCAGGACCTTACATTGAAAATTCCTTTGAATGAAGAGCATAAGATTGGGTCTTGATTAAGTCAGAGAATATAGATTGCATTAATACTGCTCTCTGTGAATACTACAAGCTGGGAAAAAAATTATTCAATGCTATTTGGTGACTCAGTCCTATTCTGAAAACAAAGTAGCAAGATCAATGACCTGAATAATGAGTATTTCTGAGACGTGTCCTGAATCTTTGACCCAATATTTTTTCCTGACTTGACCTTCACTCTGTTCCTTCTGGTTTGGTTGAAAAGATAGATCCTAAGGAAAAGTACATCCCAGTGCCCACTCAAAATGGACAGGGGAGAGGCCAAAAAGGTTGAACTAATAGACCATGTTACTATATTATTCACAGTGTTGGGCATATTAGAATTTTGCCTTATTGTGTGTAGAGCTCAGCAATTCAGACGGAATTGCTGCTTCCAAGCCTTGTTAAGGTCTTTACAGCAGACTCATGGCAGTATGGAACTGCCAGCATCAAATTGCAAATGGGAAGTCCACAATTTTTCCAGAATTTCTTCCAGTGTTTCACAGTACTTGTGATAAAATTTCCCTAATAACTCATGTTTTAGGCTTTCATCTCCTTCATAGTAAAACATCTTTTGTATAATTAGTCGAATCAGTCCTTGTACTATAGGGAAGATGCTCAATGGGAAAGAAAAATAAGAGGTATTTTTTATTTGTAAACCAATATTTTTAAATGGTCAGAGTACTATTGTTTCAACAGGTATTTTACTGACAGACTACAATCTCCCAAGGAAATTATAAAATCAGGGTAGGAACCCCCACAGTCTGAAGAATGGCCTTAAGATGTTAGAAATAAGGTCCACTTATACAATAGTTCTAGCCCCCAGAGATGGGAGATAATTGTCAGCAGCACTGATTTAAAGAAGATGGCACAACCCTCTGTACATCAGAAGTTTGCATGGCTATTCATACTGCTACACTTATTTATTGCTTGACTTTATATGGCACTTCCTCTTTAAACTGCTTGCCAAGTTCTGTTTCATCCTTAGACTATAAAAAGTCTTTTTCCGGGATAAGAGTGTGGAACAGCTGAATTCCAGCTCAAGCACCAACCTTTTTGGGCTTCAGAATTTAAATGATTTGACTGTTTATATGCAATATGCAACCTGTTAAGTGTTATCACAGCAGGTGTAACTGATTAAGATGTATTCAAACCAAACCAAACTAAACCAAACCAAAAAAACCCCTCCAAAACAACAAAAACTGGAGAGAGTTTCCTGCTTCCTTTAATTCAGCAGTTAGAAACATACTACCAAGGTAGGGAGTAGATTAATTTCCAATGACTGAGGGTTCAACGCTGCTGCACATCTCAAAATCCAGAAGGATACAGGCCATTGTAGGCCTATATTCTGTCCCACTGATATTTCTTCAGATTATATGGACTAATTTGAGATTTATGAGTTGCAAAAAACATTGCAGGAATGACCATGGGTCTCTAGCCTAGTGATTAGGATGGCTTGCTAGGAATTAGATGTTTTAGTTTCTGCTGTCATGCATATTTCATCATTTTATCCAGGAACTGTAGAACAAAGAATATATACTTTTGTGTAAAGATATGGGAACTTTTCTCTTTCTTCATTTCCTCCCCAACTCTTTACAAACCACAGTCCTTTTTCTCTCTAACCAAATTAGTCTATAAGTGAATGGCCTACTGATGTGACTAACCCTCTGTCAACAGAGAGGAGAATTTCCTGTTACCAGCTCTTTTGTTACAGCATGAAATAAACCTGAGGCACATCAATCACCTGAATCATTATGCTTAATCATCTCAGTTGACAATGAAATAAACTCCACAGAATAAATAAATGAATATAAAACAACCCACTGAACAGAAATATTTTTAAGGTGGCTGAAAATTTGTGTATGTTGATAAACATAAAATGGTGTTTAGCTCAATAAATATATTAATTACTGAGACTGTGCTGGTGATTGTGAATCCTTGTTTCAAACTGCTCTCTCTCCAGAGATTTTGCATAAGAAATTAGGTTCTCCTGACATCAGCCAATGTCTTGAAACTTATGACTAAAATGTCACTGTAACACTCTTGTAGTGTAGAAGACCTAGTTTCCAGTTGCTGGTTCACTGTTAAATCAGGAATATGTAGAGACAGAAGTGAAACCCTACTTTCCCAAGTCCCCTGATACTAAAGCATATTTTCTCCTCTCAGTGGAAGTCCTCACTATTATAATGCTTTTAAAATCCAGCTATTTTTCATAAACATTCTCATCATTTCATGATACAGAAGAGAGATGCTTGAATTTGGCTCAGTATGTAGATCATAACAGAAATGTGATGTCTGTACATATACATACATACAAATACATAACTATACATAACTATATATATATATTTGCAACACGAGGTTCATTTAATATTTTCAGACATGCAATACTTGCTGTAGGATGTTGTTTTCTTGAAGAATGTTTTTGGCAACACTGCGACTGCATTTTCTTGTCTTCCTTTGACAGCATTTCCCATACGGAAGGTAGCCAGCTAGACTTACATTATCCTTGAACCCCTTGTTGCCTACTTGACATTAATTTCTGTAACCAAGGCAATATCACAAGTGAAGTTAAAAATCAAATCTCTGAGAATAGCCTTATCTAGATTGATTCTCTCTTCAGACTGCATACTAAGCAGTCACACAGAGCTTCCAAACTTATAATACATGATAGAATTCTTCTCCTTCTGATCCCAAAGGAAGAAAGTGGAACCCTTCTCTTCCTTGCTTCCAGCAGTTCATTACAATCTGTATAAATTTCTTATGAGTTTTACCCTTCAATTTGTCTGGCTCTGCTGAATATTTCAGTAAATTAAATACTTTGGTCTTCTTTACGAACAAAAGGGAAAAGAAAACCTTGTCACTATCTAGAATGCACTGAACTGTATGTTCCAGAAAAAATGCAAAATTCTTTGACATTTTATTGATGCTCAGGTGTACAGTTCCCATGACTGAAATAGGTGGACATAGCATAATATTTAGCTCTTGTGTTTTCATAGTATCTTCCAAGATACAACTAAGAATTCTAATGACTTTAGAAATGGAAAACTCAAAAACAGAGAGAATAATAGGCTTTCTTCAGGAAGCTTACCACTTCAGCAATGAGTACCTCTAAAAAACAGAGAGAATAATGGGCTTTCTTCAGGAAGCTTACCACTTCAGCAATGAGTACCTCTAAAAAACAGAGAGAATAATGGGCTTTCTTCAGGAAGCTTACCACTTCAGCAATGAGTACCTCAAGGCTAACACAATCTAATTTCAGTTTAGTTATTTAAAAGATCAGTATTGTGTCTAGACTAGGTGTCTAGGAGGCATGTCCAATGGAGAGGACAAGTTATCCTTTCATTCTACACTAGGTGCTATATTTCCCACAAGAGGCCCTTCTTATTTCTTTCTCTTTTCATACTCCGTAGGAAATAAATGTTTTATTTTTAAATAGGAAAAAATACCTAAGTGGACTACAGTTGCTAATAATTTTGTAATCTTCCTTCTTCTTAGCAAGGAGGACATTCTCAGGGGAAAATGTGTGATATTTGTCTAAAGGGTCTATTTTATTAGAATTTGAGTGAGTGGGAAGAAGAAGATGAAACTGAGTCATTGCCACATTTTCATTGTAATTTTGTCACAATGGGGCCAAACAAAGAACAATTGACAGCAAAACTGAGCCAGTTATTTTTATTAGTACCCGATCTTCCTAGAATTCAGTAAAAGTATTTTTACTACTTTTGTCCTGTGAACTTTTTCCCACTGAAGAGAAAAAAAATGTATTTACATCCACTCATTTATATCTAAAAGAAAGCAGTAACTGAATGTGATAAGTGAAATTTGTAAAATGAAAACAGATGAAGGGGTGGTTGGGAAGAAAGGAAAACCCAAAAGTTTATTAAAGTTCTTAAGCCTCCAATACAATCCCTGTCTTTAAACAATTAAACATTAGCTATGTCAGATTTCTTAGCTCATATATTTATTGATTGTACCCACAAAGTGTAAAGAATGAGTTCATCTCTTTAAAGAAACATTAAAAGATGGCTCCACATTGCATATGAATGAAAGAACCCCTGGGCTGAAATGTTTTGGACAACACTGAAAGATCCTTAAATGTGTTTTTTATCCCTGCTTATGTCCCCTGTACCATGATTTGCTCTGTGTATAGTGTTTACGTTATTCTTTTCTGTCAGATATTGAAAATGTGCATCTAAAACATGCTTTTGTGCTACTGATATGATTTTGTCTAACAGAATTTGCAACGAAGGACAAAAAAACCACAACTGACTGTGTGGCTTCACAGAAAATCCTTCAACCTTCTCCAGAAGTTCATACTCAGAACAGAAGTTCAGTTCATTACTCTGATACTAATGGCTTCTGAAACTGAATCTCTTCATGCATATCCAACTATCTTTGAGTATGACTTCACTTAAAGTCCATATTCTTTGTGACTTGGCCTCAAATACTTCAAAAGTTATTAAATATGCCTCTCATGGAGGCTGAAAAGCGTCAAAGATTAAGGCAACTGTCCTTGTCTTTGGTATAAGGTTAGTTAAGGGCCAGTGCAGAATGAAAAGTTACTTTAATTGCTAAAATAGAGCATTCTACAAAAAGTTTAATTTCCCATAAAGATTAAGGAACGCTAGAACATAAGTGGCATTATACTGCAATGCTTATTTCTATTATTTAATGAAGTACAGCATGCTGTAGAACTTCTGAATCATAACTCTGTGTTTGTTGTTCATATGAGCTATTCACTGCACTCAGAAGAGGCGATGCAGATAGTTTGCAAGTCAGGGAATGCAAATGTTTCCAGCAAAGGTGCTGTGAATAATAAAGATGTGAAATGAAAAAAAAGTTATGAGTTAATTGCTGAACAAGCTTCTAGTTGCTGAGGAAAATCTTCTCCAATCCAAACTGTAGACTAATACAGCTGGGGACTGATTTTTCTTCCACACAGATGCATATGAAGTAAGCACGCTTGAGTAAGTGTAAAACTGGTTTGAATGAAGAGACAATTATATTCTGTATCTCCTCAGGAAAATGTTATATTCTCCAAGACTTGATAGTATTTAAAATAGGAGCCAATTACATTACAGCGTTTTTTTCTGGGGAGTAAAAACCTCAAAAAAATCAAAACAGCAGACAGCAAACAACCAAACCCCCACCACCCCACACAATTACTATTAAGCACATAGATTTTAGAAAACATTTAAGATGAAAAGCATCAGCTGTTGTACATGTGTCATTGATTCCCAGTTTGCATCATTATCATTCATCCACATTTAGAAAAATTAGGAAGATAAAATAAATCCAAAGCCGTGGAGGTGGATTGACCACCTATAGTGATTTATTAATAATCCACCAATATTTTGCTAATCCTGAGTGTACTCGGACAACAGAGAAGGACAGTAAAAAGCAGCTTTTTCCACCACAGGGGATATCATTCATTAGAATAAACAGGAAAAAATCTATCGAGTGGCTCATGTCAGTGAATTTGCTGAAATAGCATTTCATTTTTAGCGTTGCCCAGTGTCTGAGGTTGATTCCTTCATATGACCTTTATTTGCTGAATGACCTTTTTTCTTTTATCAATAACCGTATTCAGTTAATTATCTGCTTGATAGTCCTTCACCATAATTTAACTCTCACTTTGTGCAAGTTTTCCATAAATTATCTCAGAAAAAACAAAACCACTCAATAACAAAGAATGGATTGTGAAAGAGCACATTTGACATAATTTGTAGTGGCGTAGTCCCTATGGGACTGTGAGATAAGTATTGACTGTGTCAGGTATCAATCCTAAAATTATCAGGTGCATTCCAAGTCCCTAGAGGACCCTTTGGTGTATGCACTGAAGCATTACATTGGACAAAATATGAAATGTCACACTTTTGTCTTCAAGGTTTGGTGTCCTGCGTAATGCCACAGTTATATGATCCTTTTGCCATTTCCAAGCAGAAAAATTTTAGTATCCTATAGGGGAAGCAGGTTTCTCAATTTTAGACTAATTAGGCTTGACAGCTTTGTGTTTCCAAGTTGTTTGAATTGTTTTTTCCAAAGTAATTCCTTTTTGTTTTGCCAGCTATTTGCTATAAACATTTATGTGCTTGTTTATGATAATTAATATCTCTCATTTCCTTGCTTCATTAAATGAAGGTACAGTAGAATTATTACAGTTGTTAGAAGATTTCCAGAATACTACAAGAAGAAGGAGATACTGTTGTCCTCATTTATCTAGATTTAGTGCACTTGCATATGTCTGCTGTTTAGTTATTTCCTAATGTAATAAGAATTTATTTTCTCAATTTTAAGCATGTGACTTACCCAAGGCACCTAGTTTAGAAGAAATATCTGTCTCAAAGCTCCACTTTTCTCTTCGACAGAACTTGCAATTACTAGAACACTTTTATTTGTTAAGGTACATTACAGACGTGTTATGTCACACTTTTTGGGGCACTCATTTTGCATCACATATAAGAATAGTATCTCTGTCCAGAAATTAGCAGCATACTGCTGAGATAGGTACACATAGATAATTACAGTATTTATATTAATTGACAAGAATTTCCGTGGTATCTTTTGAGTGAGAATTCTCCAAAAGTTCTTGAATTTTGAAATAAAGCAAAACAAAGTTCTCTGTTGTTGAAAACATGATACAGATGTTTTCTTTACAGTAGGAAATAACTGCAGTTGCAGGTAAATTTATTCAAGGTTTTATAACATAGAGGCACAATTGGTCCTGAATTCTTTCATCTAAGGTGGACTAATTCATTCAGAGGATCTCCAAGAAAAGGAATAAGGAAAACCAGCAGGAAAAGATAGTATTTTAAAAACAATTAGCTTGAAATGTGTTACCTTAACAAATTAATGCAGATCCAGGCAAATTAGGTAATTTCAAAACTGTCACAATGTGCTACTGATAAATGTTTAAGTGTGATCAGAATTTATTTGTTGTGCTAGAAGAACGCTTTAAAAAAATGAATTTTCACTCTGTAGGTTACAGCATTTCTGAAGAAGAAGAAAATTTAGCTTTTAATAGCCGTTACATTCTTTGCAAAAAGGACAGTCTGACTTAACAGAAACACATCCTGTACAAGATTTCAGATGTAGAGTAAAAAATTATTCTAAATACATGTACCATACATAGCAACTGGAGACAAATTGATGCTTTTGGAAGTCTCCAGAGGAAGACCTGTCTGCTTAAGAAAGCCTTCTGGACATCATTAGCACTTCTTGTTGCTTGTTAAGAACTTATTTTTAGAAGACACAGCTAACATTAAAAGTGTGACGAATTGGCTTCCAATCATTACATATAGAATCCTCTTAAAAATATTAGTATCCAAACAAGGAATATGAGGGAATTTGGAGGGTTTATGAGCTTTAGAAGAGCTCAAAAATGTTTTGTAGGATTAGAACATAATGGAAATTATTGATCATGAAAGATTTTGTACTGTACAAAATAAAAACCAGGACTGGACTAAACTTGGAAATTCATGGCAAGTGATAGACAGAAAGACTCTATAATACTTTATTACATATTTCACTGTCATTTATTTTATTCCCGTGAACCTAGTTCCAAAGAAGCATTCTTAAAATGAAATATCTGTTTTAAAAAGAGTTTTTCAAAGACATGTCACTTAGTTTTCAAGTGTAGAAAAATAAAAAGGCTGATCTGCCTTTTTTTTTTTTCCCTTTAACAAGGCAGGTCTGGTGAATGATAAAAAATTAAATACATATTATTTATTAAGCATGTTTTATCCTAAATGACTATAGAAACATATTTTTTTCTGAAGCAGAAACAACACAACTTTTACTGAGTTATTTTCCATACTTCATGTTTTCTGTAAATTTAACTAGTGCATATTCAATCACGTTTTTAAAAAATATATACCAAATTGCAAGTCTAAAAATAAATTCTCATTGAAAAATTCAAACATATTTTATTTTATTTTACTAAATTTTTTAATCAATTAAAATGTATTGAAAATGTCTAGGGCAAATGGGATCTGTCCTAGAATTATTACAAATACTGTCTCTGATAGCTAGGTGTAAAATATTTTTGACAAACTTTCTGAAGCTAACTTTGTAATATCTACTCTTAAAAAACTATGTAAGATTGGAAAACAGCCAACACACCTGTCCAAGTTCCAAGTGGGTTTTATGATTGCAGTGATTCTTTGATTTGTTCATCTTTGCTAATTAAAATTTGCACTACTAAACACTCTTACTCATTTGTTGCTGCATATGTTTACTTTTTACTAGTATTCAGGTAATTGTTAATTTCTCAATTAACTTTACTCAGAATTTTGAAATGCCCAGCCGTGATGAAGATGCTAGCAATAGCAGGTGTAAACCAGTAATTATCAGCAATCATAAAGCAAGCAAGCTGAGAAGGAGTTATTAAAAATCATGTCCCATGTCTGAAATAAAACAAAATGTAGTGGGCACACTGTGCTAATTTACCATTCTTAAACACAGTGAGACTATATAAATACAGGTGCTTGCTTGAAACTTGTAAGTGCCAACAACCTAAGTTCTGAAGTAATTTAAGAATTCAATTAATGTGAAAAGCTGAACAGAACAAATCCCTTAGCAATGCCAGTACATGAATACTTACTTTTACAAACTAGAACGTACAAGCAAGAAAATCCATGTCATGAAGTAGAGAACATACTTCTAATGTTGCAGCTTGGCTATTGTATCAGTGCCAGTTAAAGGAGATAAAAACAGGAAAGTAAATACAGTAAATAAATATACTATTTTAAAAGTTATTTGGTCTCTTGCACATTAGAATCTCATCATCTGGAGCTTCCCAAAGAACACACTGGAAGTAAACACCTTTCAAACAATTTCCCTAGGATTTCACTGTTTATGTTGAACAGTCAGATGAAAATCAGCATTGCATAATTTACACCAAATTCGTTTGAAATGCAGAAAATGAATTCAGTGGAGAGAGCCTTCTCTGTTGTTACCAGATGGGTGGTTGTTGTCTCCTTTCTGTCATGGAGATTACTGTAACGCAGTAAGATCTCATTTGAGATGCAATATCACAAAAGGAGATGAGAATCCTATTGCCGCAGTGATGAACAAAATGAGCTTTGTCAGGCAGTGTCCCTGTACAGCTGCAGCAGATATGATCCAACTAAACATCCTACAGCTACCTGATACATACCAGCATTCCAGAGGTAAGGCAACGTACCCCAGTGTAAGCCCTTCACAACCAGAATAGTTGCCTCAATTAGTGACCCTCTAATTTGACAACTTAATGTAGAGGTTCCTGAGTAGCTCTTTATAGTGTCACTAGAGCCAAGCACTGAAAAGCCCTAGAATTACACAGAATCATATTTAAGGTTGGAAGAGACCTTTAAGATCATCTAGTTCAACCATCAAACTAGCACCACTATCACCTCTAAACCATATCTCCCAGTGACACATCCAGACGCCTCTCAAATGCTTCGAAACGCCTCTCCACCACATCCCTTGGCAACTTATTCCAATGCCTAGCCACTCTTTTAGTGAAAAAAAAAAATCTAATATGAACCTCTTTAGGCACAACTTAAGACCTTTTCCTCTTGCTATTTCACTTGAGACATGGCAGAAGAAACTGACCCCCACCTCACTGCAGCCTCCTTGCAGGTAGTTGTAGAGAGCAACTGAGCCTCACCCAGACTAAACAACCCCAGTTCTTCAAGACACTCCATATAGGACATGTCTTCTAGACCCTTTATAATTCTTGTTGCCCTTTTCTGGGCTTGCTCCAGCACATCAATGTCTTTTTTGAAGTGAGTGAGTGAGTGGCCCAAAACTGAACATAAGATTTGAGGTGAGGCCTCACCAACACAGAGTACAGAGGGACAATCACTGTCCCGGTCCTGCTGGCCTCATTATTCTTGATACAGGCCAAGAGGTCATTGGCCTTCTTGGACACCTGGGCACACTGCTGGCTCATATTCAGCTGTCTATCAACCAGCACCCCCAAATCCCTTTCTGCTGAGCAGCTCTCAAGTCACTTCTCCCCCAGCCTGTAGTGCTGCATGGGGTTTTTGCAAACCAATTGCAAGACCTGGCACTTGGCCATGTTGACCCTCATGCAATTGCCCTTAGCCCATGGGTCGAGTCTGTCCAGATCCCACTGCAGAGCCTTCCTACCCTCCAGCAGATCAACCTAATTGGGTGTCGTCTGCAAACTGACTGAGGCTGCACTCAAGCCCCTTCTCCAAACCATCAATAAAGATGTTAAAGAGGATGGACCCCAATACTGAGCTCTGGGGAGCACCACTGGTGACAGAAGGTGATGGCAGCAGTTGAAAGAGATACATCAGGATGGGGTGACCAGCTAAACTTGGCTAAAGTGTAGGACATCACCAGGTCTCTTGGGAGAGGCTTGACTGCCACTGCACTTTGGGATGTTCTGGAGAATAGTGTTTGCTGTCATGGTATGCCTTTTGTTACATTAGCCTTCCACTTGAAAACTGGTCAAAGTGTCTAAAATAGCTCAACAGGGAAAATCATAATTAGTTATTGACAATAAATATGATGTTTTAGTTGTCATCACAATATAATACAGATTATTTTGTGCTGGAGGGATATAGAGGTACAGATCTGCCTTAAGCACCATGTCCAAAACGGCTGATTTATACAAGAATTGATGTATTTATTGCTTCTAATTGCTTTTCCAACTGCATGTACCAAGAAATCGGTGATAGCCAATAAAGCATGATCTTCTCTTTTATCAGAGATCTTGACAGAATCAAATGTAAACCCCACCAACTGCATTCATAGATACAATAGAGAGTAATAGGTAATTTATATGAATATTCATATATTGAGCTCAGAAAACAGGCACCTTGTTATTCATCACTTTAAAACATGTTCATAGAATACAAATTGTTTGGTTCTTGGGTTTTTTTCCTAATGCTGATGAAAATGAATAGTACTTGGGGACCAAGTCTGCCTATTAAAGTGATGTGATACATTACCATGCTTGTACAGAAATGAGCACAGATGGCGGGCCCATTATTTCTCTAGCAAGAAATTCGTCATTTTTTTTCCCCAGGATTCAAATCTGAGCAACAGTTGCTCAAGTCAGACTACCTCTGTGGGGATCCTTGAAATGTTTTTGCCATTACTTGTATATTAAGAGTTAGAGAAACAGAAAGTGATTAATGCTATATTAAAACTTTATAACAAATGAAGTCTCTCAAACCAAGAGACTGAGATTTTTATATTTCCCCCCACCCCCAACTAAAGGGAAACATACTTTGCATGTAAATGTGAGTCTACAGGGATGAAGTTTTGTGTACCATGCTCAGATTCCCAGTAGCCTGTTTAGCTTCAACAGATCATTTAGTTTACATTAGAAAGTTTGAAGATGTTAGATTTATAGACATTCCTTAAACAAACACAATTATATGTGGAATATGAAACAGCAGGTAAGTAATTTATAATTTTTGTATACAAAATATACGTTTTCAAGCACAATAATGGTAGATTGAACAAAAAGATGTTGACTTTCATAATCTTATGAAAAGAATCAATAAGGCAATACTTCATAAGATTTTGTCAATGCCTTATTATACACCTGAAGAAAGAAAAAACATTTTATATCTGCCTTATGACTTGTTAGAGCATATAATTACAACAAACTCGAAGTTAAATGAGAGTTTTTAATGTCATTTGGTAGAAGACAGATCACCTTGCAGTGAAAGCAAATTTAATATGGGTTAGGATTTCCAGTAACAAGAGAAATGCAAACATATATGTTTATTTACTTCAGTGTGTTGAGTGGAGTCACATTTGGGAGTTCATTACACATGTCTACCACTCCTTTCTCCTCACACTCTTCCGCTGCTCCCCCATGGAGTCTGTCCCATGGGAGTCAGTCGCCCATGAACTCCTGCAACAGGGGTCCTTCCTACATGCTGTAGTTCTTCACAAAATGCTCCAGTGTGGGTCTTTTCCACAGGGTGCAGCACATCAGGAACAGGCTGCTCCAGCATGAGCCCTTCACAGGGTCCCAAGAAAATCTTTCGTCAGTAAACCTGCCCCAGCATAGGCTCCTCCCTCCATGGGTCTGAGGGCTGTTTCTTTCATATTCTCAGTTCATCTCCTCCGCCTTCTCTTGCACAGCAGTTTTTTCTCCTTTTTAAATCTATTGTTCCAGAAGTGCTACTACCATCACTCTTGGTTTGGGCTAGTTCTTCTGTGGGTCTGTCCTGGAGCCAGCTGGCATTGGCTCTGTCAGACATGGTGCTTCTGGCAGCTTCTGGCAGCTTCTCACAGAAGCCACCCCTGTAGCCCCCCAACTACCAAATCCTTGCCAAGCAAACCAAATACATTAGGGGCAAAATATTCTTCCAAATGGAATTGCTTTTAAATTAATCTTAATTTTTGTCATTCATCTCTTTATTTGTTATGCTTTACAAAGCATGTTCCCAGGTGAGAATTAACATCCAGAACCTGGAGGATCAATTCAAAGACTGAAGTCTCTCTGAATACAAAACTGAAAACTCTTGAAGGAGTAAAAATTTTGCAAAACTGGGATAACACAGCACTTCAGCATTTTCTGGAGAGAAATACCAACTCCTTTAAGAGTTAATTTGGGGAATGTGGTAAATGTCTAGTAAACCTGATGATAAACCAGAAGACTTCAGAATGTGTAGTGATTGTACCAACCCTGAGTCTGAACTTTTCTCTATTGACGCAATCTTGTATGTTATTTGGGATTTTCTGGGGTCTTGAACAGACAAAAATATCAGGAGAATGGGATGAAGTGTGTCAGTTTCCATAGAAGAGGGTTTGAAGAGTTTTGGGGACAGTCAAGGTTTTAGGTAGAAAGATGTGCTGTTCTGTTCAGAAACGCTGTTCAGAAACACTGTGGAGGATAAAGAGATTTGCAGGCAGCCTGAAGCAGGGAAAATAACAAATTCATTCTGTAAGCCCTGGGCCACATAGGGTTGACAACGTTGAAAATGTGAAAATCAGAAAATGGTTGTGGTTTTTTTTTTCTTTAATGTGAGAAAGGAGAATCAATCATTGCCTAGAAAGAAATTTTAATAGTTAATAGAGCTCCTCTACCCAGGGAGCAGATGTGCATGTATTTTGACTTTGAGAGAATATGAAAATGAACAACTAAAAGAGAATGACTAGGAATTGGAGAGAGAAAATCAAATTAACTGCTGACATTTTTTGCTGGTATGTAGATCCAAAAGATCCTTATGAACTACAGCTGAAGAGGAATTTAGAGAATATTGACTCTGAAGGGGTTGGAGAACATGATTGGAACTCCTAACGTCAGGTCCACTCACATGACAGCATTACTTTCCCAGCTATTTTATATCATGTGAAAGAAGGGAGTCAGGCCTGCAGCAAATACCAGCTGTGCAGGGCTTTGAATTCCACTGTAGAAACAGCTGAAAAAGGAATTATGGTCAGCCTTGAATGAGTCATTGCCAAATAATGCCCAGGTGAGCTAAATTAATAAAATTGTAGTCTGGGGAAATCTCAACTTCTGCAGGATTTATTTCTTCCTGCATGGTTAGAGAAATGAGTATCATTGAATTAAAAAAAGAGAAAGGGTATTCTTTTTCACAGTTATGGAGTTCACAGGCAAATGTGCAATAGTTGGGTTTGTGGCATTTGAAAAAAAGGTGTTAATTGAAGAATTCTGAGTGACAGAAAGTGAGAACACAGATTTTGCATGCTGTGAAACAGAACAAGAGCACTATATAGAAAGGATAGACATAACCTTCAAGATTTTTTACAGTGTTACAGTATGAAGAGAAATTTTAGTGTTGCATTAAGCTAGTATGTTGTGTTAAACCAGTTGTCTTTTTGGTGAGTGCAGCACTGTTCAGCTGGAATTAATTCCTTATTGATTTGTCTATTTTGTTTTAAGCAAAAGACTGTCAAAGGAACTTTTTGGAGAAGGTTTTTGCATTTACTTTTAATTTTTTCACACTAAGAACTACCAGAAGATTTGTTGACCTGACTCAAATTGCTGCGTTAAACAATCACCCATAACTAGCAGGCAGGCTGCAGATTTTGTACACACCCATATACAAAGCTTTCCCCCATCACTTCAAGCTGCCAAATGGCTCCATCACTACAAGACGGCAGTAAAAACTGTCTGCTATAAAACAAAATAACACCTTTTCAAGAACGTGAGCCATTCATATATTCTGTGTGTACGCTTCCTTAGGACTATCCTAAATCTCACTTAAGGTGATATTTAAGAAAAGATGAAAGATAAAATACTGTTGTTGTGTGGCAACCTTGTTTTACAGAACTATATTCATTTTTTAGTATTTATGGAAAGTTTTCTGCAGAGCTAAGAGGACCTGTAATATTTTTCATAAAAGTAATTCTGCAAAATTTGAATATACTGTGTTGTCTATGCTTATATGTGGATCTAAGAGGCAGGAATTAGACATTTCTTCACTCTGATAACTTTCTTTTGCTTTCAACATAACAGCTGGCAAAATACTTTTGAGACAGAGACATATAGAGCTATCCTTTTACAGAGTATGCAGACAAAATATAGCATATGGAGGGTATTTGCATAATGTACAGTATCTGTGATGAGAAGGTAGATATTCAGTTTTTCTTCCATAACTTGAGTATTACATATAACATGGTAAGTTGAATGAAGAATTGCATCTTAGTAAACTACAGAATTCTGCTAGGTGGTTAGTTTTGTTACTGTATTTTGAATTTTGATATATTAGAAACAATGTTCTACTTATTACAGCAGTTCTTTTTTGAATCAGCTTATATCTGGTTTCTATTTCTTCTCTTTATAAATCTATATATTAAGTACATTTGGGCCTATTCTATACCTGTATAATTTCTGTAATGCTAAATAATTTATGCACGATTTGGCCCTTATCTTTCAAAAAATATTCTGTCTGTATATACACTTACAAAAGCACCAGAAAACTTCAGGTTTATTTCGGAACATACGGTGTGTGTAGAATCTGGAGTTTGCTTTAAAAACCTGAAATGTCACACATTTAGGCAACCATCATGTAGTTCATATTTAGCAAAATCAAAACAGAGGACAGTTTTTTGTATAGACAAAAAAAGCCATTCATAGGGCTGAATGTTTCATGATTCAAAATGTAGATAATTTTTTTAATTAAAGTTTGCAGCAAACTTAAAGCTCTAATAAATAACAGAACAGTGTGGAATGTAGTAATTATATTGTGTTGTATCTCTTTTTTGTGAAAAATATGTGCACAAAATTAATGCATCTCATTAAATTGGAATATTGCTGCCATGAGAGAGAAAACAAATGAGAAGATGAGTCTCTAAGAGTAGAGTAAGTTACTAAAACATTTTTGTGTGTGTTTCTGTATTAAACTAGCTATACGCATCGTGTGGTTGGCAATGGAATCAAAGCTCAGTCTGCAAATCCAGAAGTAAAAGTGAAGGGAACAGATCCTGTAATAAGTCAAATTATTGACAAGCTGAAACATGTTATTCAGGTAAGAAGTTTTTTCCTATAGATACAGCATAGTTCTAACTACCACTCTAGTAATGATAGCATTAATTTAATGTACATTAAAGTTAATTGTTATTACTGCTGAGTGCACGCCCACAGCAAAACACTAGTTGCTCTCTGTCTCACTTCAGTTATTAAAAATGATTTGGTTAAAAGGCTTGCATATGGTAGATAAGTGCAGGAAGTGAGACTCTGGCAGCTGGGCCATCTGTACCTGCAAGCACCACAGCTCGTCATTGCAGTAAGTGTACAGAAGCACAAACAGTATGATTTAGGGATATTAACTGGGTGCACCTGTTTAAATAACAATAAAACAACATAATTTCGCTCTTCCCTCTTTACTAAACCTAGGTTCTTTCTTAACTTATGTTGCTGCGAGGTTTTTTACTTAGATGCCAGATGATAGAAAAATGAGGAAGTTTGAATGAAAATCACGTGCTTGCTAAATGAGCTGGTGTTCGCTACCTGATGTACATATCTGTGAGTTACTAAATTTAAGGCTTACAAGGCAGTCATTTCCAATATGGTTCTGCACAATCATAGTACTGTAATAAGTTTAGAGGATTACAGTATCTCTGGTTGCATGCTGCATTTGTATGCACAGATAGCCAGAACTACAGGTAAAAACCTGATTCTATCAAAGCCAGCAGTTATTTTGCTCTCTGTTTCAGTTTAAAGATATATATTTCACTCTGATTTGAAGACTCAGTGACTAGAAATGTTCTACTGGCATTTCTTGTCCGTGACACATCTAATCCAGTATCCCTTCATCTGCACTGGTAAAAGGAAAGACTACCTACAGAGAGCATGAAGATTTACACCTTTATGGTCTCCACTTCCCTTCTCTACCTCATTCCCCAAACATGAGAATTAAAATATTAAATATCTTTTCCTTGCCTAGTCCATTAAGTTCCATCAAAGGAAGGATTTGCTTTAATTCTGTTTTTGCATCTTCTTGACATCTTTTAAATACAGTTTCCCAAATGGTTTCTGGAGTTGAAATAAAACTGATCACCTCATGGTAAACCCTCTTGGTTCTTATATCTCTATTTGTGAACAATAATTCTTCTCTGGCAAGAAACGAAAGAATGGTGAAACAGAAAAAAAACCAAACAGAAAAGTTTCTTTTCCATCAGTGTTGTTGTTTTCTGGGAGAAGTGGCATTAAAATTGAAGCTCAAAGGCAATCACTATTCCTTCCTTTTAAAAGAAATATCTTTTGTATCCCTCCAGCTTCAGCATCATGTTTTTGTCTTTCTTTATTAAAATTGTGACTACGGTGATGGGGCAATCCATGCAATTTTCCCTACAAAGGGATTCTATGACTTAATTAATAACTACAAAATACCATGCAAAGATAAACTTTGCAAATCTTACTGGGTAAGACCCAAGGTCTTTCATCTATCAGGAATGTCCTCCTCCTTTGCTATTAAATCTGCACTATATAGTTTATTGTGTTATTTTCCTCTAGAGACTTGGAATTGTGTTGTTTTTTCCTAGAGTGAGTATCTAAAAGAGTAGAATAGAATATTTCTATTATAAAGTATTTCATTTTGAGAGCTTACTTGCCCTTGTCCCAAAAGACTTGAGTGGGTCTTGGGGAAAAGGACAAATAATTTGCATACTAAAATTCTCCAAATATGTTATCTTTCTGTGGGATAGCTTCTTTCCTTGTAGCTCAGAGTATGAAAATAGGGTCAGGGAAAAAGAGAGCATAAAATTCCTTAGAGACCTGACATAAAACTGCTTTTCCTCAGTAAAAAAAGGACTGAAGAAACTGCAGAAAAGGCTTCTTCTCTACTATTTACTGCTTGGGAAAGGAAGATGAGAACTGTAAGTTAGAGATTCAAATACAAAAGATCACCTTTTTGTCCTTTGTGATATGAGAAGGACGAATCACATATTAAGCTTATGATGGACAGAAAATAAGAGAAACTTAATGGATTGTGGTGTTGCCTCAGAGAGACAGTCATACCTAACACACTATCCAAGCTGTATTATTGAACTTCAAAATTTTAAAATTTTAAACAGCTAATTTAGTAGGAACAAAACATATTTGTCAAGATTTTCAAAACTAATAATTCCTGAAATCTATAAGAGCACATATTTCAATTCAGCTTTACAGTGAAAGAGGTTGTCCGGTTGGTATATAACTTGCTATTTATGGAGGCAAATATATATATTGTTATATAAATCCCATTTTCTGTAACCTTGCTGAACAAGTACATTTTTGTCATTTAGTTGTGTTTTGTATGTAGTCATTTGAAAGGAATTGAGAGTGATAATTCAGGTTTACTTGACTTTTCACATCAGTTTTTAAACGTTTCAAGATTCAGGATATCAAAGTAGCATTTCTCTCTGTCTCATCACATCGTGGTAAGACTTCCTTTTCAATTACAGTCAGAGCTCTGTGTATCTGTGCTGTGGTAAGTACAGCCTGATTTTCTTTTCCCTACACAGCCTGTGATGGTTCCAAGGCCTACAGGACTGAACATTCTCTACCACTTAGAAAATATCAACATGCACAAAGAATCAAAAGCTTTGTTTATGGTACCTTTTGCAGTAAAAATGGTGAAATACACTGAAATGCAATTTAATCAGTGTTAGCCTGACACATTTTTTTGCAGCAGGGGTAGAAATCAGTTCTTTAATCAGATACCTGGCATTTCTGTATTTAAGCTTCACTTATCTGTGGAACTACTCCACAGACCTCAGAGAGCTGTTCATTTGGCCCTGTGCAAATGTATGCCTCAGGATAAGGTGAACAGCACTCCTTCAGTCCTGCATAATAAAAGAGTTTGGGTACATTGCCCACGTATTGGCATCTACACTGTAGACACCTGCAGTTCTGAAGGATTTCACTCTTGTGTCATGTTTCTGAGCCCTTTCCAAAATGTTGCCAGTTTCAGCACACAAAATATTTTCAAAACTATTCTCAAACACTTTTTTAGATAAAAGCCAAACGTGTCATTTTCTGAGGGGAAATATTTAGCATATACAAACATATATATACATATACATACCAACCTCACTTTATGTTTATATGATTTTAAAATTTTTAAAAAGTGTGATTAAACTGTAGAAGGACCAATATGAAGATGGTGGCCAGTTTTGCATTTGGAGTGCATAATTTGAGACAAATTGAAAAGCATCTCCTGAATATATTTCGTCCTTCCAGATCGGAAAAAGCAATTCTTTCTAGTAAGTTCAGAGCATAAAAACTCTTTTAGAAAGCTTCATTGTTTTCTGAAGCCTTATTTTCTCTTTGCATTCAAAAAGGATGACCGCTTTTATCCTCCATTGCACTGAATTGCCCGTCTTACTTTCAAGATTCCCAGCAAGAAGGCAGTGAGTATTTTGAGGTGTAAAGGCAGGGCCCATTTAAGGAAGGGTGCAATGAGCTCTCAGAAAACCAGAGAGAACATTTTTATAATAAAAATGACTAAATATTACCAAATAGCAAAAGAGCAGATATCTTTGAGATCCCTTCCTGCTCATGTTTAATGTTCACATGAGCAGACAGATCAAGACCATTCTGCCCTGCATTCAGAAAAGAACAGCTTTGTCTTAGTATCTCCTCTATTTTTGCTGGTTAGATATACACAGGCATAAAAATCCCAAGTAAAGAATCAGCTTTAAAATTTGTAAATATACAATGCTTAAACTCTGTTTTCCGGGTTCTCTTCCATTAAAAACTTTAAACCCCTGAAATCAATCCCTGGTTGCGTAAGTGACAGTATCTCTTTTCAGCAGGCTGTGATTTCTGGGCAGTTATTCTTTGTGAGAGGCTCACAGTAATCCTCATTTTTCTGTAAATAGTGGATTTACCAAAAAATCAATAGAACTTTTTGATTCCATTGGACCCCGACAGCTGTAATCTGTACCCTGGACTCCACAGGTTTGTATTCACAGCAACAAAGCGCAATTAGAGGAACTGATATGAACTCTGCTGAAGCAGTAAGAGCTGAATACGGCTGGACAAAGTCACCTTCTTCTGTAAAAATCCTTACTTGTACAGACTGGTGTTTTGGAGAGTTTTAAATGATGGGCTCTTCTTTATTCATTTATCTTCACGGCAGGCAAATTATGGGTTCAGTGCATATTCTTTTATGTACTGCAATCTGCAACTATCACTCTAATAGGCAATCAAGATAAGCAAAGTCAGTTGCATACGGCACGAATAATAATGGGAATTATTTTCCTTTATTCCCCAATAATTTAAAAACATGATTAATTTATCATTCCTGCAAGTACAAGTACTAAGGTTATGAAGTAAGTATGGTATTTTGGAGCTGTGATTACAGGCAATTGGACTTGGGTCATTTCAGTGTGTTTCTACTTTCAGAAGACAATCTCTAAAAGATACTGCATTTGAAAATAATAGACATTATTTGGAGCTTGTATTTACAGGGTAAATAAAGTCTTCCTAATTTTAGAAAATCTTGCCATAGGAGAAGATACTCCTATGTCTGACTGACTAAATTAGATGGAGCAGATCTCCCTCTGGAGATATCCAGAGGCACGGAGTGCTAGCTGATATGCATAAAATAATATTTACTTTCTCCACAAAGGGCTGCAAACTGTCCCTAATGGAATTGATGTCTACATTCCTTAAAGGAGTAAATGCCACTAGTTCATATGACATTAAATGTTGGTGACAGTCTAATTTTTCCTTTACTGCTTGTCATCACTGGCATGGTGAACTCTCTTTTGCCATGCTGCCATTTGCTCATTTACCTATTGGAAAAAGTAAAGTGATGAGATTTTGTTTTGACCCTGATTTGGCATGCTAACAACTAAACTTTCCATCTGCATTTTTTAAAGCTTTTATCAATGTACCACAGCACAGGCAAGTTAATACGTGTTTTGTAAGAGCTGTACAAATATGGATTGGAAGTGGTGATGGAATATATTATCTGAATCCTCACCTGCTCATACAAACTACCATGTTTTGAAATTATTCATACACAAGGTGTGGCACTTGCAATTGTGCTTCCCTTTCACCACTGATATCAAGCTTGTGTCTTTTTACAGTAGTGTTACAATAATCATCTAATATTTAATGTCCCTCTGCCTCTTAGAATAGTTCCAACAGCTGGATAAATGTCTCAAATTAGACATTTTGATGACTTTTTTAATAACTGAAATGCGATTCTTTCTCATGGAATGAGAGAATTCTCAAGGATAGAGCATTTGACAGATACCTAGTTTGATACACTCTTCATGCTCTTGGAGACTCACTTTCAAAACTTTTTTTCCCTTTCTTTTCTTAAATTCTTTTTGTTGATACAGTTTGCATCTTTCAATAACAGGCAACTGGGAAGTAAAATTTCAGTGCACTTCGTGTACAGCTATTCAATATTCACTGCTATTAGGATTGCTTTCAGCTGTATTTGCACCTGAACTGCCTATTTATTTTTTGTTGCACTAGGAAAGACTTCCTCACAAGTTTGTTTTGTTTTTCCATATTATGGATACATATCTAAATGTTAATTTTGCCTCAGATTTTGTTTTTACTGTTTTTTTCAGTTTTTAATTTCTTCTAAAGTTAGAATAAGCCTGCAGGTACAGAATAGCTCAGTATCTTGATTGTGTTAATTTTTTTCCCCAGTGATTTATTGACCTTCCTTTTTTTTTTTTTTTTTTTTTTTNAATTTCTGGAATTAATACAATGCTACTATCTTTTTAAAATCAAACCCTTGGATAAATTCAATTATTGGCAAGGCTTGGTAGTAGAGTATTACTGATGTGCCATATTGGGAGATTCCTACTTGACAGAGAAGTCTATTTCATATTTGTGTTGTGAGCTGTTTCAGTCTTTTATCATATCTATGGAGAGCTGGTTTATCACACTGTATTGTCCTGAGCTGCCTCTGCCTGCTGGTTGGTGCCAAGGGTGTGCTAAATACTTGATTATTACCTTTGAAGGTAAGATATTGGCAGAATTCCTATAAAAATATTGAGCAGTTAGGAATAAGGTGGAAAATTGTTTTCTGAGTTTCATACTCCTCCCTTTAAAATACACTTCATTTTCCTACCTATTAACACGAGGTAATACACATGGCAATAATTTTCATAAATACTATGGACATGAAAAGATGTCAACAATTACAAAACAGAAGGCACGAAGGAAACAGGCTTCTTTATAAACAGTAATCATAAGGCAATTTCTTAGAAAATATCCAACAGTCACAATGCAAAACTGTGACATCTAGACATCTAAAACAAAGCAGGTACCATAGCAACACAAAACACTAAAAAAAAAAAAAAATTGTTGTTCACAGACTTTCTGGCTTGAAAACTAATGCATCCTTTTTGAGCATGTTGAATGTTTACTATTTGAGACAGACTATTTCCTTTTAGTCTCAGTCCTGGGAAATCCTCCGAGGCAGTGACCTGTGGAGAGCAATACAGAGCAAATAATTTACTACAGGCACCATCATAATTTGTTCTCCTTGCCAGTTTGTAAAATAAACAATGTGTTCTGTAGGCACAAGAAATATCAGTCTGGAAAGCAATCTGTTGCTCTGAAATCTTATGAACAGAAATCTCACGTTATCTATGAGGGTTGCTTGTTCCCTAAAGAACTCATCTGGTCTCTGGAAGTTTTGGAAATTGTAGAAAGCAGCCGCATAGTATGGAGCATTCAGCTGCTTCTGAACGCTGTGGGTCTGAAATCTATGTGGATAACACAAACCATATTTGAAACTGTACCATATAATTTAAGGTCACAAATTTTGCTCAGCAAAACCCTGGCACAACTCTTGAGAGAGTCAGTCAGCAAGCAGTTGAAGAATCAGTACCAAAGGTGAAGCACTTAATTTACATGAAGTCTCAGAAAAGCTGTTCAGCACTATGGATTAAAAAGAAGTGCCAGAAACAAGCTGTGCTATGCAATTTTTAATTCGGTTTTTGCTTCAAGAGAGAAAAGAGGAAAATACAAATATATCCCGGCAGAGTATGATTATTTGATTATTAAAAGTGTTAGATTTGTACGTAAGTTTCTTAGGTTCCCTCCAGTATGGAAATATTGCACTACTCTGCATCTAACTGCTGATATATTTATAGAAACTAAACCAAAACAAAAAGAAGTCTGATAAATACGCTGATTCTAAATTCCCCCTAAAACAAGCATATAATAAAAAATGCATTCATAGAAGAAAACATCAAGATACATTATATAAAGAATAAATCATAACTTTTATAGTAACCAGATTGAATAGACATTTATATGTTTCTTTACAAGATGGGTTAGTTGTTACTTTTGAAAAATATTTTTCAAATTTTGTCTTTAAAAAACCAAAACAATCTTAGTATACTTTATTAAGCTGATAGTGCTGTCTAATTTAAATTCTTTAATGTGTTTGTTTCTTTAAAACACTTTTCAAAACCTTACATCTGGCAAGTAATATTATCTTATTTGTTGGCTTAAAAGCAGCATACTTACCAGTTCCTTAATGTTGTGTTTTGCCCTTGGCTTAACACCCTTGTAGTACACAGAAATTTAACAATCTGCTTTCCAAGGAGGCCTCACACTGATTTTGAAGAATCAGATAGCATCATAACCACAGAGCATGATATTCAATATTTGCATGGAAGCATTTTAGGAAGTGCTGTTATTTATTGTAATAATTTGATCTATTTTATCTCTTTTCCTCCACTTTCCATTTGACTATTGTTCTAGTCTATTTTTCATTCACCAGAATTCTTCCTCTGAACCTCTGCACCTCCATGCCACAGTTCAACATTACATATCTAGTACATATTTTATCATAGCTGTCAGCTTTTCCCCATTCTTCTATTTAAGAACTCTTTTACAACCTATTTGAAGTATTGTTTGAAGTGCCAGCCATCTGGTTCCCTTACAGTTCAGCTGCAATTAGTCCCTCCTGTAACAGCTCTCTTAGCTTTTAGTGTCTACTGTTCTTAATTAATCAGATTTTTTTTTTACTTGCACTTTTTCTTCAATTGTAGGTTAAAATTTTGCATCTACTTCTGTTTTTGGAGCCAAGTGAGATACTGAAAGTATGCCAGTAAACGCTGCTGTGGAAGCCTTGGTCTTCAGTTTTCTTCCTAACAGCTTAAATGTTGTCTCTTTAATGTTGAGCTTTTTTTGATTGGTTTTGTATACATCTACATGTACCATTAATACATTTTCTTACCCAAAAATTATTACATATCTTATCTAGGTAATGCACAACATTCACAGGCAATGTAGTGTGATTTCTTTAGTTACTACATGAAATGAGAGTGAATTTGTTATTGTTTATATTGCTTATACTGGCATTGTGTTCAGATCCTTCAAGAAACCACTCATTATGTTTGGATTTCTCTCAGCCCTTTTAAGGAAGTCTTGTATGAGGAATGTGCTAAGATCAGAGTAAAGTTAGGAGTTAGCTGGTGAAATGTGGACATATCCATTTAGGTGCTTTCTCAAACATGCCGTAATAATCAAGGACAAACTTACCTCCTTTCACAATTCCAGGGCACTGTGTTGGTCAGATTTAAGTACACTTTCCTCTTGGATAACTGTAGTTAAATTCTGCAGGTGTTCCAAACAGACAGTTATATTTTTGGTGTAAGTAAAACTAAATCTCATTAAATAGTCATTTTGATATATCTTGGGGGTTCATATGTGAAGACGTCGACTCATAAAACATCAGTTTTAAGAAAATTGTTTTCATACACATTGATAAAAAGATGTGTATTTTCCTATCTAGCAGGACACCTCTTCAGTTAGAAGCATTTTTGTGACAGAGGTTTTATCAAGAAATAATGGTGTACAAAAACATAGCAAGTAATAAAAATGACAGTTTTGGGGAATTTTGATTAAGCATTTATTTGGAAGTTCTAAAAGAGAAAAAGTATTGATTTTAAATGCAACTTATAGTTGAAAAACATTTTTTTACTTCACTTACTTTTCACTGCCTTCTTATCTTTACTATTTAATGCAGTTTCTAATTTTTCCTAAACCTGTTTTTCAATATGAAGGAAAAAAGCAATAGAAGTAAATGATTTAACAGAAAAAGAAAAAAGTGAAAGTGTTAATTATTGCAATATAGAAACAAATAAGAACTATGAATATTGAAATTCTGTTTTATCTTTTATTTGATGCTTGTACAATAGTTTCTCTTAAAAATATTTTCTCCTCAGCCATTCTTTTGATTTTTGATTCCATATTCAATTTTAAAAGACATAATTGAAGATTTTTAATTTAAAAAAGTTGCATATCTTAGTCCCATCTTATAATGAATTGCATGTCAGGAAATTTTTTGTGTGTATTTTGGTTATTAATTTCAAAATAGCAGTAGCCTGCATTTTCTTGAATGTTCCAGAATTTTTAGCTGAAGACCATGTGAAAAATCCCACAAACTTTCTATGAGATTTCTGGTGAAGATTTCAAATAGTTGTATTCTTCTTCTACCTTTTTTGGTTGTTGTTGTTTTTTTAAACTAATGTTATTGCTCTCCATTAGGATATTTAATCTGATCCTGAGACTTCACTAGTGTTGTACATGGAATTCATAGAATGTGCTGTCAGGGTATCTTACAGAGCTTTTGAAATTCTGAGTTCTAGTTTGCTTTCACATGCTGTGAATTATTTTCAGTTTGTTCATGGCTCAATGGTCTCTGTGTTCTGCCTATTTGTCTGCCTACTCAATTCATATTTGAAGGATTCTAAACTGCACATTCTGCATGTCAGGCCCTTAGCCATACTCTAGGTCCCTTGAACAGGGCAAATTGTGTTTACCCATCTCCTTGTGCCCCAGGTATAAAATCTTCCGTCTTATATTTTGCTTTAGTCTATGTAAGAATGGATAGCATTACCTCCAATGGTAATTCCACATTATCTCCTGGAAAGGTAATTCAGAACCATCCCACGTACTCTGCACTTCAGTCATCAACAGGTCTCATCTTCAGTAAATCCCATTACTCTCCATTCCTTCCTACTATAAGCAGGCTTTTGTTGGAAGAGGATCATCAGTGGGATGAAATGCAGTTTTCTGCATGGCACTAGTGGGTAACTGCCTCAGAACACCCTCCTGGCTCATATTATTTTGGAATTGTGAGCAATGGAGAAGTAAAGGGAAAGAAGTAGCTTTTAAGAACCCAGAGGTAATGTATCTGGGCAGAAAGGTCTGCAAAAAAAATTAAATAAATAATGGAGGAAGTGGATTATATTATTTTTCATCTTTAGTGGTCTTAGATGTTATTTATAGCAAAAACCCTCAAGCAATTTTGAGAAAATGTTTTAGAATTTTTATTACAAGCAATTCATGTCATACCATTTTGTTGTTTTTGCATACCAAATAATTTAATTTTACTTTCTTTTGTCTAAATAAGACTGAGAATACTCTGAGGAAATGAAAGAGGACTGGTTTAGAAGCAGGATTCATTAGGGTGTATTTATTTTCTGAATTCTGATCACAGTAGTGAAATTTAGAGGATTTGTGTTGTATTTGTTTTTAAAATGTTTTAGACCATTTTTTGGATATAAAAATTGAGTCTGTTTACAGGGAGCAGCCCCAAAAATACAGGAAATTATTTCATTGCTATATATTATTTCTAATATTTATGACTAAAACCTCACTGGATTACATTCAGGGTCATGGTCTGTAAGACATTCTGGCTCTACAGATCAACAAGGAATGCCACCTGTACACCCCGAGTTAATGCTCTTTTCTTCTGTACTTCTACATTTTACAGGAATGGGTGGCTCAGATGAAGATTCAATTTTATAAAACTCTTTCTTTTTGATGCTGCTTCTTTCTCTTTTCCCCTTCCTATCCCCCTCTCTCTTGTTTGTCAATACATTTAAAATAATAAGAAGTTTCAAGCACTACAATGATTATTTTTGAGCCTAGCCTTTTTTTCTTTTTAACTTGTATGACACTTCCATTGTTCAGGGTGTGAAATATGCAAGTTCCATCAGGATAGGAAAATAGTATATTTTTAGAAAAACATAGTATAACATGAATAACTAGCATTACTTTGATATTGAAAGCAAAGTTGTGGCCTGGGCTCAAACCTTGAGTCATTTAAATCTTAAATCATCTAAATTGATTGCTTTATCTGTAAAAAGGGCAAAAGACGCCTCTAGAGCAGTTCAGGCTTGAGATGGTGTGAATAATAATCTAGAATGTCTCATTTTTCTATTTTGGCATCCTAGAATGACAATCCAAACTAAGATATCTTTGCTAGATATATTTAGCCAAGGACACAAAATCTACTTCATTGTGGGCAACACTGATTTGTGTTTGCATCTGTTCACGTGGACCTAAGGAAGCTGTTTTTCAAGAACTGCTTTGCAGCACCACAAAAATCCTGTAGGTTTCTAAAATTCCCAAGACATATAAAATTCCTTAAAACACCCTGATAAGCTAATTTCTTGGGAGTAATTTGAATGTCCATTCATGATATATTTTCATTACACAAAACTTTAGCAGAAATACAAATCTTCAGGATTCTCATCTGCCAGACATCTCAGGGCTCTTTTCCTCATTCTTGCTTTTAGAGTTTTATATAGCTGGTTTGGGGTGATTTGAAGAATTGCTTTTACCCAGCTCAGATCTGTTTGTAGTATAAAATTAGGGATATGAGAACAACTCTGCTAAAGTAATGATTTTGATTACAAAATGTATCTGAACTGTAGAAACTCAAGTTTAAATGTCAAAAAACAAGAGGAAAAATAACATAACAAAGTGAGCATCCAAAATGGACAAATAAAAATGTAAATTCCTATTGGAAAGAAGAGACTTGATGGAAAGGTGTCATTAAAAACTACAGGGATTGCATCAAGTTTCTAGGAGTCAGGCTGATTTAAACTCATGGACAATTCTGAAACAAATAGCAACAAAAATCTTCAGCAAGATAAGTAAAAACCTTTTTGAGAGAACTGAACTTCAGTACATCCATTTCACTAACAAAGGTGGTGGTGAATATGAAATCTAAAGGGCAGTGAAGGGGAATGAGGTCACAGTAATAACATGTAGATGATCAAGATCAAATAAAAAATTGTTAAGTCTCAGTTCAGGCTTCTATATACCTAAAAATGGGCCACATGGCCATGAATCTATTTAGCTAAAATGCGGAGGAAAGGAGAAAGCAGAAAATGTTCTAAGAGACAACGTGTTTAGAGAGAGCCTGTGACAGAGCAATATAATATCTTGTCAATGTATCATGCAAGCATCATGTTGTAGAACCTTTGCTTGAAGAAGTATTGTAGAAAAATTTCTGTGTGTCAATACGATGGTCACTAAAATGTTATATGAATTAAGTTTGACCTAGTCAGAGGAATAAGGATTATAGAGTATGTAGTTAAGAAATTAAGTTAAAAAGAAAAAAATAGAGAGAAAAAAGTCACCATTTGTGTTTAAAGAGCACTTTTTAGACTGGAGAAAAATTACTATAATAGTTCCTGAAAGGTTGGCATTGCAACCAGTATTAAATTATCTTGGCTTAAAAAGGTGGTGTTTTGCAAGATTTGGCAATCTGAAGAAAAGTCAGATAATACAAACGATTAAGGGCCACAACAGCAAAAATAGAATGAATATAAAAATGTGAAATGAGAGTTTGTGCTGGACAGGCTTCCAGTCAGAATCAAGAAATTCTATGAGGTTGCAACCCATTAGCTGAAGGCAAATTAGGAGACCATAGTCTAGTAACTGATCAAAAGAATTGAATTTGAACCATTACATTTTCCAGTAATTTGGATTCTTAGAAGGCTTATTATTTTTTGCACAGCTGTAGGTCCAGAAACACATTCATCTTCTTCCCAATTATTTTCTATACAGTATTTAAATATGGTGACATATGCACTCAGGGAAGGGTGGAAATTCACTGGTTTGGGGTTTTTTTTAAAGCTATTTCAAGTTTATATATTCTTCTTGAATTACAAACCATTTAAAAGTGAAATTTGATATTATTTTCTACAAATCCTATATGCTAGTTCTTACAGATTTTAATTTTTATACCTTATTCTATAAAAGCTTGAATAATATTATTATTAATGTAGTAATATATTTCACTGTGATTGATGAAATTTTAGGTAGATATATTAACTGTTTATTTCATGAATCCAGTTGCACTACGGTGTTATGTTCAACATTTCCTAATTTCTTTTCAGATTCTGTGTTTAATTTTAGTGTTTTGTATTATTACAAGGAAAAGATTGTAGTGTGAATTCATATTTTCTGTTCTTTCTGCTTCACTTAAATATTTAAATATTTCCAAACCGTATCTAAATATTAAACTGTTTGATCTATTTTAAAGTTGGTTATGATAGCCTGTTTCCTGAAAATAAGAGACTAAAAATCTTTTATCTGCTTTTCCAGTATCAATAATGTAAAAAAAAATGTTGGGTTTTTTTTTTTAGGAAGTGGTGATTGTGTTGTTTTGATAAGCTTTTAATGAAACCAAGTAGATTATAATAGCTGGGACTTAGAGAAAAGATAACAGTACTTTAAAAACTACTGTAATAGTATCTTCCACATTCTATTGAATGCTTCTGAGATGCACTGATCATCAGTGCATCAGTTGATTAACTGATTTTATTTCAGAGCTTATTGCCTTGACAGAATCAATAACCCTACTATTAGTAAACTCAGTAGAACTAAAAGGCTCAGAGTATTCCCTGAACTCCACACGCTCACCTAAAGTATATAAAAAGTTTTTATTAACATTGAGTGTTTGCTGACTCTTGAATAGTTGTGCAGATTTATTTTAAGCATTTTCTGCTCTATTGATATTTCTATATGTAATTTCACAACTGCATAGCTAAAAAAGGTAGAATTGATCCATAAGGAACTTCTCCCTGCATTGAATGTTTCTTAGGAAATAATTGCAATTAGAGATATCTCATGAAAGCATCTTGTGAACATTTCATTTCTTTTGCTATCCTGATGGCCGTGAACATTTTAAACTGTAGAAGTGGTGAAATTAGATCCACATTTTTTGGAAAACTCTTCTAAGCAATGTGAGACTTGGCAAAACGAAAAAAATTAATGTTGCTTTTTTGCCATATCTATGTAAACCAATATACATTTTTTTTCCTATCTGGATACTGCATAAAGGCTTCTGAATAAAATTTTTTTGTTGTTGTTTTGTTTTGTTTTGTTTTCTTTGTAGAAATAAAGTCAGCAATCCAGAAAAAAAAATCTGTTAATATCCTAAGGTTCTTTCCAACAGTTAATTGTTTGGTTAAGAAGTTTTGAACTAGGAAAAAGTACAAACAGGCTTTGAACAAAATGTTTAAGTATTCATCACTTGTGTCTTTTTCATTCATATCAGACTTGATCAAAGGTTTTTCTTTCTCTCCCCTATTTAAGTATAAATGTTAATAATAATGAAAAGGATTAACTACAGTATCTACTTTCATTATTGGCATATAGCATGTGGAATTCTGGGATTGTTTTATTTTTCTATGGATTATGATTAATGTAAATCTGGATTTCAATTTTTTTTTTTGGTCCAAAAGCTTGTATAATGCTACCAATGAATTTATTTTAACAGAAAAGTATTTAAATGACACTTCTGAAATAATTGTTTTGAATTATCAATTACTCAAATTTTGGAAGATCATTCAAATCTTATTATGAATACTATAATTAAAAAATATTTAGCAGTATTCTTTGTTTAGATTTAGTGACAATCTTTCCTTAGGCAGATTTACAAAAGTATCTACATTTACAAATGTTAGCTATTCTTGCCAAAAATATTTTTTAGTGTTTGTATTTTAATGATTTTTTTGAACAGGTGATGATTTTTTTTCTTAAAAAAATGCACAAGCTTCATTCAGGCATCCCTTTGCCACTGAGGGTTACCAAGATGCTGGTTTATCAAATTAACATATCTTAAAATGAATAAAAATTACTCAGTTCTATATAACCACACTTTTATCCTATTCTTTCTTAAGAAATAATATTTGATTTTTTATTTCATTTTAATAGAAGTCATTGTTAGGTAATTCAATTAATATAATTGTTGGTTTTATCTTTAAAATTTTGAATTTGAACTTATTATTTCTGAAAAAGCAAACTGTTTCCTGTTTATTGCAATTAGTTGTCTACTGACAAGAACACATTCAGCACTTCTCTGTAATTTCTGATTTTAATGGAAGTTTGAATTAAAGTGCATTCAGTAAGACAACATAATGTACATGTTAGAAAGAAGCGATAAAGGATAGTTTTCTTAACTCGATCTGGAATATGGGAAATTATGGTTTCTTTAATGTTTGTGAGTTTTGTTTATTCTCTGTCTGTTAAGTTCTGCTCTCTTTTGACGTAAATTTTAATTTAACTTTAGTGCTTTAAGTGCCATCATTTAGCTTCAATGTATATGGTGTTTACTCCATAATGATTTATACTAACACTTCTTTCTCCTTCCTTTGCTTTGTTTGTTGTTCTGAGATAATGTTTTGCTTATTAAACCTCATCGTGTTGTGAATTATGCCTTTCTCCAGTTTGAATTTCTCTTGGGGCTTCTGGTATGGATGGTATTATAATTTGGAAAACAATTACTCCGTTAGCATAAAGGTAAATGAAGGGATGACAATCTTGATTAGAAAACAGATAACCTTTGATTTTTCTCCCTTGCTGTATATTTAAGGCAGGCATATAGACGCTAGTGAGGCAGTATTAGATTGGACTCAAGAGTTATGAGAAAGGAAAACTACAAGCCAACAGTTCAAGATGGACCCTTCCATAGCACAGCCATCCTGCGAACAGTATTGCAGCTGCACAGCAAGAGGCACCATCCGACAGCAACTCAGACTGAAAACACTGGAGCCTGAAGACAAGTTATCATAGAATGACAGAACATCTGAGGGTGGATGGGACCTCTGGAGATCATAGAGCCCAACACCTCTGCTCAAGCAGGGTCACACATATCAAGTTGCCCAGGACCATGTCCAAACAGCTTTGGAATACCTCCAAGATGGAGATTCCACAACCACACAAGCTCTTCAGGCAACCAATGCCAGTGTGTAGTCACCCTCACAGGAAAAATGTGTTTCCTGTTGTTCAGAGGGAAGATCATGTGGTTCAGAATGTGCCTTTTTCCTCTGGTCCTACCACTGGCCACCATCAAAAAGAACCTGCCTCCCTATTCTTTACACCTTCCAGATATTTGTATACATTTATGAGATCCCCTGAGCTTTCTTTAGGCTTAACAGCCTCAGCTCTCACAGCCTCTCCTTATGTGAACTCAATTACCACAATGCCCCTTTGCTGGATTCCCTCAGAATCAGCCACCCTGACCTGCTACCAACACTTGTAAAGTAGCCCAGGAGACTGTAGGTGGTCTTTGCCACAGGAGCACATCACTGGCTCATTTTCAACTTGGTGTCCACCAGTACTCCCAGGTCCTTTTCTGCTTTCCAGCTGTGTGGCCCCCGGCCTGTACTTGTGTCTTGAGTTATTCCTCCCCAGGTGCAGTACTTTTTGCACTTTACTTTGCTGAACTTCATGAGATTCCCATCAGCCCATTTCTCCAGCCTATGGAGGACTCTCTGAATGGCAGCAAAACCCTCTGGCATATCAACCCCTCCACCCTGGTCAGTGTCATCAGCAAACCTGCTGAGGGTACACGCTGCCCCATCATCCAAATCGTTATTGAAGATGTTAAGCAGTACTGAATCTAATAATCCCTTGTTTACACCACTAGCTATTACAAAATATTCTCATCAAAAACCATTGCATTTTACTATTTCTGTGTCTTTGTTATGAGTTTTGTTGTTTGCTTTTTTTTATGACTCTGATACATGTTTTGGAGCAGGGTATTGCTGTGAATTCATGGGTTCATATAGGCATGTCTTGGCATCATGTTTAATTGCACTGTATTTTTAGAAATGAATCCACGCACTTGGACAATAAATAACATGAACTTGATCACTGAATGTAGCTCATTCAAAATGTACATAAAAATATTTTGGAAATAGTGAATACTGTGCCTTCAAAGATAAAAAATATCTAGGTCAGTCTTCAATCTTTTAACTCCAAAACTAATATCTGTTCATAACAATTGCAATACCTCTTCTCCAGTCCATTGCACTCCTGTCTTTCCAAATAGAAGAAAGCAAAAATATCCAATTTCTGGTGCATTAGTAATACAAAATACTGAGAAATATGCTCGAGAAGTGTCTTCCAGAAGTGTTTAGTATAACAGTTGTCTCTACAATATACTATCTGACATGAAGAAGCAAAAAAAATGCATTACCAAATGTTTATAGCACAGTTCTCTCCTAGAAATATCCAAATATAATTAAATTTCTGTCTTAAAAAGTCCTTTATTACAGTGACCACAGAGAACAGTCTGTTGCTGTAGTAGCAAGAAAAAAATAGAGTAAAATGAACACTAGAAAATAAGTAAGAAAGTGAAGTTATTATTTAAAAACTTTTGAAAGCATTCAATCTGAAAAATCATTAATTCACCACTTCATGCTGCCGTGTGTTCATAAAATGTACATCTACTTCAGCAAAAGAAGAGAATTTGATTCTTGTCATGCCATTTTTCTATTATTTTTAGCACTGTTTTTTATGCTCTTTTTATAATATATCTGAAAGCACCCAAAATGTAGATTTCATTTTACATAGGTTGTTAACGGGAAACCAAGCGATGGTGAATGCTGAGCTGCTGTCCAAGCTAAGCAAGCTAACCAGCATCAGTTGCAGCTTGCAGAGTAGCCTGCAAGGATAAGGCCGTGATGTTCCCTATAAAACCTACTGTCTATGGATTGCTGCGCTGCATAGAGTCATAGGGAACAGAGGTGAGGTAATATTGAGGAGTGGAGAAAAGAACACCTGTCCAAGTAGCATTTGTCAGTTTGCCAGTCATCATCTTTGATTTAAAGTTTGGAAGATCCCTTTGACTTTGGAAGACTGATGGCCATCTCAGCTGATGAACATCTCAGCTGACGTCTGCTAATGACACAGTTTGCCAAAATAACAGAGGTCTGCAGGTATTTGATAAGAGCTTTCTTGACTGATTCCTTTGACTCACCCACCAGCACCCTATAACTTTTATATTTCCGTCCATAATGAAGTCTATATACAGTTTTTTCTAACTAGTTTACCTGACTGGAAGAAGATTTATATAATACACTGGCAGTGCAGAATAGAGCAAACAATGGTCTTCATAGAGTTCTTGGGCTTTTTTTGGGAAAGCAGTTAAACTGATTTTATTTTTGGCTATACATCTGTATTCCAGTGCATTTAGAAGCCAAGAATGTTCTACCATTTGTCTTAGTGTTTTGTAACAGTAGTGTCTTCAGTTGTAAAACCAGATATATTCAAGTTTTTTAGAAGAAAACTCCCTAAATATCTCTTACTTTTCTTTTATAAGCATCTGGAAATTATTCTCTTGTTTTAACCCAAAACACCTTCTAAACAGACCATTTGTGGTATCAAATACAAGCGATGATAAATTTGCCATTTATCTGCCATGTTCAAGGGAAAAAGGAATCATTTTCATTTCTGCATGTGCAATTTCCTGCAGGAATATGTACTTCCAGGGTGTGAAGAACTACATGGGGTCCTGTCTGATTTTTTCTATGGTTTTCTTATGGTACACCAGTGAAGTGCTTGGCATTCATGACTTTTCCCTCTTTGTAACACAGGAAGAAGTGAACAGTTTTCCAGAAAAGTCTCACGCTGTTGGTTGTGGTGCTTGTGAATCTGACTGCATATCGATCTCGTTTCCCTGGGTTGTGCTACTAAATATCTAGCTGACCTGGAAGACAGCAACCAGCATAAACAAGCTGACTTCCTGCCATGCTTAACCATGACCTTATTAATAGAATGTAGGAAGGAAAACTTGTAGTAACCATTGAGCAATCTGGAAAAGCAAAGAATATACCTTGTTGCACTCATCACAACGGCCGAATAATTATGTTCGTTCATCTTTCTTACTTTACTCTGTGTCTGAGCTCCCTTGAAATATGCATACATTTGTTGTTTTCTGTCTGTGGTGTGGGCTGTTGCCAGGATCAAGTTTTCTGTTCAGATGCTCTGACATCACAGTATCACTGCTGAAGACTTTGGAATCATATTTTACTGGGGTTTTTTTCAAACTATGTTGTCTAAAAAGGACTAGCTGATCATCATCATCAGTTAAGTCAGTTCCAGGAAACAGAAGAAATTTCAATTTGTAAGCCATGAGTTCATTAATTATTACAATATGTGCCATTATTAATGAAGTCTTACGAAACAAAGCTATTCCATGATTGTTATATTCTCTTTTATTTAAACTAGTTGTCTCATAGATAATTAGAGAAAAAAATTACATGGTAGTATATATGAGCATTAAAAAACCCTAGATATTGTCTGTTTCTGTAGAGGTTTTCTTACCAAGTTTCTTCTTTTTAGCAAGTTATATATGTGCATATACTTATGCACATACATGCATACATAAAAACTTTATACATAAGCAATGAAATATCCCATATGATCTGTCTGCTTTTGTGGCTAGAAATATATAGCTATAGTGGAATTGTCCTCTGCTTGAAGGTAGCAGATAACAGGGACCTCTTATGTCTTTTCTCTAAGGGGAAAGAAATCAGCATTATTTGGAGTTTTATTTGTGGTTCTGTCCTGTAATAGTTCCAGTCCAATGACATAAAAGTAAATTAGTTTTCAGGAATTTTGGCACAAAACTGGTATCTACTTCTGTAGTCCAACATCTCATGAATAATTATTTTTAATCAGAGAAAAAAGCCAAAATACAACTTGTCCAGCTCAGTGTCTAATAACCTCCATTTCAGTCATAGCTTTACTTAGCAGGTCTAATAATGTTTTGGCCCTTGCTGAGATAGTATTTATCTACATAGGAATAATAAAAAAAGAACCTCAAAGTCCAGTAGGAAAAAACTTTATATGGTGATTCTTGTCAAACTAGTACTATGTACAGTGGAAGTGTGTCACTTGCTGGAATGCCTGTCACAAATATCTCAATACATTTCTTTATTGCCTCCTAAACAATTTTTTCACTTGCTGAAAGCTAATTTCTGAAATAGTTCTCTTTTCTGAGCTGCTTGTCTGGAATGGAAATGTTTCCATTTCTGCTTGTTTACTTTATGGGTTTCTGCAGACTTTCTTAGATTAGTTTTGATTGTTGCATTTAATTTCAGGAAGGCTTTAATTCGTTTAAGATGGCCTCACTTTTCAGTCACTCCCAGTTACAGACATTTAATCATTCACCTCAGTGCAAACAGTCCATCAGGTTTTTAACAACAGAACAATGACACACAAAAATGGAAATCCATATTATGAAAGAGGCCCTAAATCAACACTTACTGATTAATTTCCCCTTTATTCACAAAGCCTAACTCATTCTGACTGAATCAATCAAAAAGCTATTATCTTCATACTTGCAAGTGTTACTTTCAAAATCAATAAAAACTGAATTTATTTTTAAGATGCAATATATTGCCAAAATAAAAGTTCCCATTTACTTAGGCTATAGATTTATCAAAAACTGTTACAGTTGGTAAAGTCTTGTTTGTTGACCCTGTAAATTCTTGGTGGTTTTTAATTTTCAACTTTGTCCATGTTTGATTTACTTCAATAACTGGATTACTCTTCATTTTGTGAATGTGTTTTTACTGCTTCTGTACATGAAAACATTTTCTTTATGATTTCAGAGGTGTTCTTTCTGCACCATATGCCATATTTTCATTCTGTTTTTTAATAAGGCCAGATTACAAATGGTCCAAATTTGAGGACTGATGGGTAAAGACAAGACCTACCTGTTCTGCAGAATAAAAGCAGCCATTCAAAAGCACTATGTATGTATTTAAGTATCCATAAAACTATATATATATGTATTTGTATAGATATATACATATGTATACATATATGTATATGTGTGTATATATATAGGTATATGTGTATACGTATTTATATATACTTGCATCCTTAACTACCTCATCACAGCTCTTTTTCCTTATATGAGATGGCAATGATTTAGGTCTCTATCATGTTAAAATAGGAAAACACAGAAAGTATTGCATTACTAGCATCATTAATATCCTGCAGACCTGCTTCTACACCCAGCCTTTATCCAGATGTGTAGTCCTAAAAAACTGAAATGTGAAGGCCTTACTTAATTCTTGGTCAGTAAAACCTTCATTAAAATCAGTAAGGGTCAGTTTACCCAGTACAAACTGATAAGAATCTAAGAATTTGTTTGGCCTTTGCTAGGAGTATTTGTGTGATCAGAGCTTTGTGCAAATAGATGCAAAGTTAGATCCTTATCTGTTGGCCAGTGAAATGAAGATACGTATGAAAGAATACTTGTTTGCTTTCTCCTCTTAAGATTATAAATTTCACTATCTTTTAGTATTCTCTGTTGTAATTGTAATTAGAAAGGAAATGCTTTTCTTTTTCAGAACCAGTGTTAACATAGGAACGAGCATACATGATACTGATGACACAGATCATTGTGCTGTTAAAGGAGGGAGTGACAGAAAGACACACACACTGCTCCTTTGCTTTATTTTGTTCAGGCATCTGTATACTTTTTTACTGAATAACTTCTTTCCTGCATTGGTGTGGTAGATTTGTAAAGTTGCCAGTACTATTACTATTGCTTTTGCAATTTTTTCGCATTAGGAGCTAAAAAAGTTAAAAAGTGAAGAAGAAAAGGACCGAATTTTGCTTTTTTCACATTGTTAGACAATTAGTAATATTTTATGGCCTGATGGTGTTAAGCGTGGAGAAATGCCTTATAGAAGGCATTCAGGGAGTAATCCTTTGCAAAGAGCTTTAAGAGAAGTTGCAGTAGCAAAATATTTATGGGATACTGAAAAAAGGGGTTGTAGGTTGTAGGTTGTAGGTTGTTTGGCCCAGAAATAAAAGATATTTGAAATATTTAAAAGCCCTATTCATTCCTTAAAAAAAAAAGAACACTATTATATCATATTATTATATAATATATATGGTATATATAAGAAAAAGTATTGCTACCTTAAACTATGAGAAAGCCAAGCAGGAAATACTTTACCACTTCCAAAAATGAAAATATCTGAAGGTTTTTACCTTGTTTTTCAAATTGCTTGGCTCAGAAGTATTTCTGAAACATAATGTCTGTACCCTCATGTTTGTTGAAGTTTCCTGCAACCACCACTGTCACATGATACAATTTATAACCTTTCTATAGAACATCAACATTTGAGTCAAATGTTGCTATTTTAAAAATGCACTGCTAGAGGCAATGCATGATGCAGTACCCTTCCACGTTATTTTAGGTATATGCAAACAATACAAGCCCTCACACCGTTGGTTAGTAAAGCCTTCCAAACATTTATTATGTTCTAAAGAGAAAATATCTTCAAAAGATTCTCTGCAAAATTTGTCCCTGAAAAGTTTTTCTTCTGTGAGAGTGTTTTTCCATGAGAAAAAACATTTCAGTAGCCCCTCAATTTTCTGTAACTCATTTCTAAAGTAGACTTTGTACATTATAGATCTCCAAAAGGACAATGATTTAAATCCCCAAATTGAATTCCTTAATCAAAGTGATCCTTAAAAAAAAAAAAACAGCAAATCAGAAGCTACCTGAAAAATTACATTTTCTACACGTCCTTCCAAGATAAAATGTGGTACCAATAAAAAAAAAAAAGGTTGATTTTTTTGTGTATAAGCAAACCAAAAGCAAACCAAAAGCAAACCAAAAGCATCACAAAACAAAGTGTTCATGAAGCAATTTAAAGAGGACCCCTACTCAGAGTAAAGTTTGGCCTGAATTCTGAAGAAATGCAAGTACTATACTTATGTAATAAATTATCTGAAGAAGCAATTGGCTTACTTCAAGGTATTTCTTTTTTAAAAAAGGAGTATTAAATTCTTGTGTGTACGTGTGTCTGAACCATCTTATGAATCAGCTAACAGCTTTCAACTAACAAACAAGCTGAGATCTTTGACAGTGAAATTCCTTCCAGCATAATAAACCCAAGTTTTCTCTTTTGAAATAAACAAATCCAACATCCTTGCCTATAATATATTCAGCATAATTCTATTATATTGAATTTTAATATAGATATTATTACAATATCAATATAATAGCATTATATTGAATAAAAAATATCACACCTATCTGCTTTTATTGCTGAGGGTGGGAAGGGCAACAGTGAGTAAACAGTCTCTCTCTTATTATAGGACAAGTGAGATAAATTCTTGTGACCAAATGTTTGAAAAGGAGCAAACTCTTGCAGAAACTGAATTTCAAGCTTGTCAAGGATGGATTTATTAGTGCTGCCATCCTCTGCTTCCTCCTTAGCACACATCAATGTGATTCTTCTGCTACACAGGGCTTGGTCATGGCAGCTGCTTCTGCTGCAGGCGTTCAGAAATTAAAGTTCTAGATTTGCAAATATGTCTCTACTGGTATTGTTCCAGTGAGGATGGCAGTTTTAATTCCCTATCCACAAGGTCTTTTACTGAAATTTACTCCACTGAAAGGAAACTGGAGTTTATGTTTCCATTCACATTCACATCCAAGGCAGCAGAAACTCAGGCAGCATTTGACTCACATTTTGAAGGTTTTGTTTAATTTTTATTTTTAAATAGTGTAGAATTCAGTGCAGTTAGTCATGCTTATTTAGGAAAGCTACCTTTTAAACTCAAACAATAAGATCCTTCCAATCTTTCTAGAAGGCTTCTTATCAGATATTCAATTTCATTACAATCTACTCATATCAGACTCCAACTGGCCTTTTGGTGGATTCTAAGAAGCACAAATTAGTAGGAAATAAAGACTTCATTATTGCTATCTTTTTCTTTTCCATGACTAATTCTGAGAAAAAAGAAGCTGATTTTCCAGATGAATTGTATCTTAGTGCTTTCTGGTATATTGAAACATGAAAAATTTACACACTTTTTTCCTTTTCTTCTGCATCTATTTTGGGGTTTTTTTGTTTGTTGATTTGTTGGTTTGGGTTTCTTGCTTAGTCTACTGTCTTAACGCAAATATTTATGTAGGTTTGAAAATTTAGTAGTAATTCCCAATAAAGAAAGGATGTTTCTGGTTTCTTTTTTCATACTAGTTCTATGTCCTAAATTTCTTGTCCCTCTAGTTCTTTTATCTTTCACAGTTTCTTGGTTATTATGACTGCTACCTTTTTTTTAGGCAGCATTTTCCAACATATAGAGGAAATACAAAAAGTAGTATAATTACATTATGCAATGATAAGCATGTATCTCACATATGTAAGAGAAATTGTGCAAAAATCAGAACTGCTTTAGAGAACAATGTTGTTTTCCTATTTGTGTGTCTCCTATTGCTGTGGAAATCTTTTAATCTAAGAAAAAATTAGAGATGGACTGTATTAATAGAAAAAATTAGAGATGGACTGGTTCTTTTTAAAGGCAGGACCAGAGAAGAGATTCTCCTAAGAACAAAAAAACAGTCACTGAGATTTATTTTATTATGCAGAGAAAATGTTGTCATGTATGTTTTCCTTCCCATCCCAATGCTGTGCTGATTAACTTTAGTTTTTAAAATATTAACTAGATTTTGGTATGGTTTAGTGATGCTGCCTGAGCAGGCTGCTCATTTGTTTGCAATCCTTTTGTGTCCTTTAGGAAACATTATTCTACTGTTAATAATATACTAGTTTCTTTGATCAATATGATGTCACATTTGCTATATTTAAACCAATTTAAAATTTATGTTCAAAGCCAGCAAAGTCTTGGCCTCTCTATTTGTTAAAATAAAAAAGTAGTTTTGGACATAAAATGGTATTGGTCATTCCTGTGAGGAATAGTGTCTGAGCCTCTTGGATCTTGCAGAATCTATATACATCCCTGTGCAGTAGAATTACAGAATATACAACAGTTAGATGAATTCTTAGATAGTCATAAGTTTCTACCAGTGAATTAGCAAAAGCAAACCCACACATTTAGTTTGTGCATATGGGATTTTAGCCAAAGCAAATGAATCAGTGTTTTAATTCACTTGGGTTCAAATTTATTTAGGCTTGTCATATTGAACAAAAGAAAACCATCAGCCATAAAGGAGCAGTCAGGCATGATATTAAACAGCTGAACTTGTCAACATAATCAGCGTGTAGTTATGAGGTTTCTTTCAGTACATCATTTCTTTACAGTTATTGCTGTTGTGTTTGATTTGTACATGCTTTAGACAAGTTGAAGTTGGGTGTGGAAGGCAATCTTTACTTAGCTTTTTTTCATTGAACTGGGTATTGATCAAGAAGTGTTTGGACAACGCTCTCAGGCACATGGTGTGATTCGTGGGGTGTCCTGTGCCAGGGCAAGGAGTTGGACTCGATGATCCTGATGTGTCCATTCCAACTCAGCATATTCTATCATTCTTTGATTCTATGAATAGTTCCCTGTTTCCTCAAAAGTACACTAGTAGAATCATATGGGGTTTTTTTGTTTTTTATTGATATCTATGGACAGTAAATAAGGTATTTGCAACCAGTTTTCTGAGCTTTGCATTTACTTGTCATATATCTGTGCTGAGTTTTCCAGGCATCTAAAAGTCTTGCATGTGTCGCACATGCATGTGCAGGTCAAATGAAAGACTTTATTCTATGCAGCTATATAAAAATAATTCAGTTCTAGGTAATTTGTTACTATTCCTTTTTGATCTCAGTGGCCTGTTAAAACCTTAACATTTGAGTTTTCATAAGCAGGAAACTATTATTAGTAAGTTACTTCATGAATGGTAAATGGATTCACTACAGTTCCAAACCGTGTATTTTCCTGTCAATACTCTTTGCAGCATGTGGTGTTCTGCCTCATCAGAAGAAAGGAGGACAGCTTATGTAGTATTAATAAGCAACTCATTTATAGATAGGAAGTTGGTAATCTTTGAATATTAATTGGAATAATTCTAAAATAATGATTATAAAACAGGCACAGAAAGAAGACTCCTTCCTCTAAGTGTTGAATAGCATATTTTTAATGGACTATAAATTATTTACATGGAATTGTTGCTTAGAGCCAGAAGTCTTTTATCTTTCAGTCCTTGTTTAAACCTGATGAGCAAAATGACATCTATCTTCACATTTCCCCTGGAGCTTGACAGTCATGAAAGCACAGCCATTTTTAGGCAGATGTTTGCTGTTGATAAGATGCATTAAAGCATGGACCATTAGCTGAACTGTTTTGTAAGTCATCAAAGATTCAGATTGTTTAACAAATTGATATCTATGCAGAAAACAAAAGACAGAGAAGGTCTGTGTAATTCTGCAGTAGTTCTTATTGACTGTCTTTAAGATCAACAAGAAGTGCTACATTGGGCAGAGTACGAGCAGAATGACAATGGGGCACATTTCAAAACAAGCTTGAGACTGAATGAAATACATCATTTATTAAAGTAATGTATCCCCTCACTCCTTCCCCAAATATGCTGAAGCAGACTTTTTTTTCTGACTAGTTACATCTATTGCTGTCATATTTAAATGAATTAAAATGTAACTTAAGCTTTCACACATCCTAAAACTATAATGTGATGCTTATGTGTGTGTTCTGCATGCAGTTTACAGCTACATAGGAAGAGTCTAACCTAAAGATAAATATTACAAATGGAAAGCTGAATCGCAATAACTAAATAACTGAATGGAGGAGAAATAAAAGGAAACAAAGGATCTGGAAAAGACTAAGAGATGAATAGAAGTGAAAAAGATTCACTGAAAGGCAGATAAAAATTATGGCAAAATGCAAAAAAAGATCTAGGGGAAAAAAAGGAAATATGAAATATATACTAGTAAATATTTAATATAGAAAGACAGGCAAGAAGAAAAAATATTGGGAAAAAAAAGGAAGAAAACAACAAAGAACAAAAGAAACAAACAAAGGAGGGAACATGGCTGAAAAGAGAACCTATACAAGAGATTCAAGGAAAACAAGAAAGAAATAGTTGATGTTACTCTGTGTGCATGTGTCTAGGGAAGAGACATTTCCTAGTAACATGCAGACTGTATATATATATATTTGCATGTCATTTCATGATATCAACTATGACTGTATATATTTAAAGTTTTTAATGTCACAGAATCACAGAATGGACGAAGTTGGAAGGCACCATAGTGGGTCATCTGGTCCAACTTCCCTGCTCAAACAGGATCATCCTAGAGCACATTGCACAAGATTGTGTCCAGACTGTTCTTGAATCTTTCTACTGAGGGACACTCCACACCCTATTTGGGCAATCTGTTCCAGTGCATGGTCACCCACACAGTAAAGAAGTTTTTCCTCATATTCAGGTGGAACTTTCTGTGCATCAATTTCTGCCCAGTGCCTCTTGTCCCATTGCTTGGCACCACTGAGAAGGGCCTGGATCCATCCTATTGACACCCTCCCTTCAGATATTGATAGACAGTGATGAAGTCTCCTCTGAGTCATTTTTTCTCAGGGCTGAAAAAGCCCAGCTCCCTCAGCCTTTTCTCATAAGAGAGATGCTCCAGTCCCTTAGTCATCTTTGTTGCCCTCTGATGGACCTGGTCCAGGAGCTCCATGTCTTTGTGGTACTGAGGAACCCAGAACTGAACACAGCACTTCAGACATGGCCTCATTGGGGCTGAGTAGAGAAGCAGGATCACCTCCCTCATCCTGCTGGCAAAGCTCTTCCTAAAGCACCCCAGGACACCATTGGCCTTCTTGGCCACAAGGACACACTTCTGGCTCATGGACATCTTGTTGTCCACCAGGACCCTCAGGTGCTTCTCCACAGAGCTGCTTTCCAGCAGATCAGGCCCCAGCCTGTGTTGGTTCATGGGGTTATTCTTCCCCAGGTGCAGGACCCTGCATTTGCCCTTGTTGAATTTCAGCCAGTTCTTCTCTGCCCATCTTTCCACACTGTCAAGGTCCTTCTGAAGGGCTGCACAGCTCTCTGGGATATTGGCCACTTCTTCCAGCTTTGTTTTGTCAGTGAACTTGCTGAGGAGGATTCTGTTCCTTCATCCAAGTCATTGATGAATAAGTTGAACCAGGCCCAGTATGGAATCTTGGGGCACATCACCAGTGACAGGCCTTCAAACAGATCCTGTGTCACTGATTACGGCCCTCTGGGATCTGCCATTCAGCCAGTCCACCTCACTCCACCTCACTGTCCACTGTCCACTGTCCATTCTGTTCATCTGTGAGGATATTGTGAGACACAGTGTTGAAAGCCTTGCTAAAGTCAATAGACAATATCCACTGCTCTCTCCTCCTGCATCCAGACAGTTTTCTCATCATGGAAGGCAATTATATTGGTCAAACATGAATTACCTTTAGTGAATCCATGCTGACCCTTCCTGTTCACTTCCTTTCATCCCTGTGGATAAGAGATGGCCTGCAGAATGAGGCATTCCGTTACCTTTCCAGGGATTGTGACGAGGCTCACTGGCTGGTAGTTCCCTGGGTCCTTCTTCTTGTCCTTTTTGAAGACTGTCCTCATGCAATGTCCTCATGCAATTGCCTGATAAGACCTCAAAGATAAATCTTTTCTGCCAAATGTTTTGACAGATCAGGGTATTTTCCTATCCTGACATTTTATATTTGTGAACTTCAAGTACAGTTCAAAGTAGTTTCCTTAAGAGCCTAACTTTGTAAAAAATTCAACTGATTGGGAGATTTTAAAAAAACCAACAAATTGGTCAAGGGATCAAGTGAATCTTTAGAAATGTAGATTAATGAGGATATTGTGGTAGTCATGCTAACCTCAGCAATACCAAACCAAAATTTCCTCTTTCTTCCTCTAAGATTTGGATTGCAGCCTGTGATTGGTAAGTAATATATGTTAGCTCCGGACTTGTCTTATCTTTTAACACTGTGTAGTTTTTCTGCCTTGTCTTTTTGCTACTGGAGTACATTATTGTAGATAAGGGGATAGATGTATTACACTGGTTAAACATTCATTAATTTTGACTGCATTAATTAAAAACACTTTGAATTCTACTGCTACTTTCCGCAGGACTAGAATGGGACTCCTTATACTAGTGCTACGAAGACTTTATTTACATTAATGGAAAAATACTTTTTAAAGGATATGTACTTAGCAGGTTGCTTTGTTCTAACTTAGAGGCAAAAGAAACTAATTCTTGTGTAAACATTAGGAGAAAAACTGAGGCAGGTGTGGGGTGGAAACAAAGTTCTGTTTAGGATTGCAGGACAGTGTTGTGTCCTTCCCCTTTTCTTTTCAAATCTGGACTATTTGCACTGATCCAAATGTGTACGTTTAATCCAAATCTATGTTCCTTTTCTCTCCACATACTTTTTCCCCTACATACTATGCTAAAGTTTCTTCAAGCTGCCTCTATCTGCTGCCTCAATGTCTTTCCCCAGTTAAAAATTATTTTATGCCTTTCATATCCCTCTGGTCCATAAAAGTTTATCTGTCACACCATCTATCTAAAGATATCTGCTGCGTTAGCTGATTTTCCCTTAGATCCCATATTTCTCTGAACAAGGTTTTCACTGTTGTCAAAGGTGAAAGTCCTGTTAACTTCTCACGGAAAGCTCCATTCTAAATAATTTTGTTAATGAGTAATTAAGTGGTTAGGGTAAGTTGCCCATGCATTTTTAAAGATTCTTAGTCTAATTTTTTTGCTTGAAAGTAATTTTCTAACACAAATAAATGGTTTCATTAGACAGCTAGTTTTTTATAGCAAGGATCTTAAGGAAGTGCAAAGACGGAGTTTCTGTCTAAAATGTCATTCTTCTGGAAAATTTCAAAAGAAAATTAAATAATGGGAGAATCAGATGCAGAGTAGTGTAGTTGTAAATGCAATTCATAAGCACTGCCTTGGAGCAGATAATATGTGTGCGTATGTGTCAACATTAATTTAATTTCTCTTAAAAAAACCCTAAACCAAACAATCCTCCCCGAACCTTACACAACTTTTAGTATATTTTCCAGGGGACTTCAAGATCAGTGACTGAGTATTTCATTGTGTAACTGACAAGGACTGTACACTAGAGGCTATATATCAGAAATTAATTGTCACTCTGCAAGCAAATGAGATAAGAGTCAGGCTTGCACAAAGATTACACTGTCTTAAAAAAATAAATTATTCCTTGGATAACATAAATGAACTGATAATCAGGCAGCTAGACATTATTGGAAAGAAATAAGCTCCTTGAAACATCTCTACACCCTAAGAGAATTTGAATAATATATTACAAACTTCAGTAACAGAAAACCAACCATCAAAAGAACGAAATCTGTCAGAGTGATCATCTAACTGTGTCTAGAGAAAAGCTGTGGAGATTTCTCACAATTTTTCTTGTCCACTCATTTAAATACATAATTGAAAAGCAAGTAAGTTGCTTAACTATACCAGAACAAGATTAGTTTTAAATTTCCATTCACTGAAGATTTTATTAGTCTGGCATAAACTCAGGAGCATTTCTAATAGTAGATTTGTCAGAAGAAATATATAAATTTTATGGTAGATAAAAGAAATTGTACTTTGTTTAACATCTGCAATGACATCTTGCCATCTGGCTTAGATATCAGTGTGAGTCCATGACTACTGGAACTATTATAGGCCAGATTCAGCCTCACTGACGCTGGTTATGAACCTCTTTCCTGCTTTGACAGAAGCTGTAAAACCTTGTATACATCTAGTTGACTGAAACGACTGACTGAAACAAATAGAAGCTTTTCCCTCAAACCCAGGTTAGTGTCACTTCCCAGAATAAACACATATGCTGGCACTTACAGAAGAAAATTTTCTTTGAACATCTATTTGCAGAGCCAAAAAAAAAAAGGGCAGAAGAAAAGGAGAGAAAAGCCAACTTCAAACAGCCATATTATATTGTAATATAGAGAAAGCTTGGGAAGAAAGATTTTTACAGAATTTAGACCAAGTGTTGCCTGAAAGAGATTTGTTGTTTATTCTCTGCAAATGAATATGTTTGCATACAGACTGTTTGACCCCACACAGCCCCAAAATTTGGGTAACCAAATTATCAAAAGGGACTGTACTGATGACAACCATAAGATTCAGTTTCCATAGAGACAATACATAAGCTTGTACCTTGCTGCACCAAAATGAAGCAGCAAATAGAGGATGAAGAATTCAAGTATGTCCCAGAAAATTTAAAACAAGACTTAATGTTCGCTGAAAGCCTCACAAAAAGTAGTTAAAGCAAGGTCTGTATAATTTTCTAGAAGGTGGCAATAATTCCAGGCAAACTCATTCTTCATGCAATTTAAAAGATAATTTCCTCCAGCTCTTCCGCTGTGTCTCTCTTCAGAAGTTGTCCAAATTGTAGAGTCATAGAATCATAGAATGGTTTGGGTCATATCTTAAAGATCATCCAGCTCCAAACTTCCTGCTGTGGACAGGGACATCTTCCACTAGACCAGGTTGCTCAGAGCTCCATCCAACCTGGCCTTAAACACTTCCAGGGATGAAGCATCCACAAGTTTCTGGGCAACCTGTTCCAGTGCCTCACCACTCTCAAAGTAAATATCTTCCTAATATCTAAATCTACTGTCTTTCAGTTTAAAACCATTTTCCCTTGTCCTGTCACTGCATGTTCGCGCAAATAGTCACTGTCCAAATGAAACCACAGTTGTCAGCAACCAATGCCAGCTACTTCCAGTTTGTGGATTGCTGTATTTATTTAAAGTAAAACCAGTGGCATAGGAAATGAATGTGCCAGGCCATAAATTTGAATGTCTTGGCAACCAGCACACAGTCTTTAACTGCCAGTAATTTAGGAATAGTAATCTTGTGTACAAGAGCAGGTGAAGCCTTGGGGGGAAGTTATTCCAGTCAGTCCAATTCAAACCTGTCTGGGAGCATTTTAGTAGGTAATTTACAGTCAGATATTAAATCTTCATTGAAGCAGCAATTATAAATTCTAGTCACTTCAGGATACTCACTGCTTCACTGATGTCAACCAGGAAGCCAGGTATCTGTGTCAGGGACTTAGAGAACTGAGAAATCACTGGGGGAACAAATCCTAGAGGGGAATCAACAAGGAAGTTCATTTTAGGATGAAAAATTAAGTCAGATCAAATACATAAGTAGGATTTGCTGTTTAAAGCAACTTGTTGTCTTCATAGTCTCAAACAGAAGGACTGGACCAAATCCCAAAACTTTTGAGTAAAAGAACATAGAATGTTTGAAGTAAGTTATACTTATAAAAACCAAAACTGATAAAATGAGAATTTTGTTTCCATGAAGCAAGTTTTTAGTGTTGGACCTTAACCTGAGAAAGCAGATTGACCTGTCTTGTCAAGGATAAAACATATACAGGCTCTCAGTACATGATCTGAATCTAACCATAAGTTTAAGTTGCCTAGCTGAGCGATTACTATTAGAAAAAAATCCTGAATTGATTAAATACTGAATTAGTTTCTTATATAACCTGATACTAGGGGAGACATGCTAGCTGTAGACATCTAACTCAACATGGATATACATCTCAAGATAAGCAAAAAAGCATTAAGAGTGTGGTAAGCTTTTTGTTGCAGAGTGAACCAGCAAGGGATGCAGTGATGAGTGAAGAAGATGGAAACTAATGCCCAAGAATGTTACAGATACAGCTCTGGTGTCAATATGGAGGAGGGGGATTCAGAATCCACTTATATTGTGATAACGAAAAGCAATGCATTTAATTTTAGGGGAAGTAGGCATTAATCCAGATGCTAAAATAAGTGGTTCAATGAACTGAAAATTCAGTAATTCATCTGATATTTTAAAGAGAATTTCACAAGAGACAGGATCATTGCAAGTAAAAGTTTTTCTCAGTTAGTAGAGCTTAGTGACAGTTTCACCCTGTAAAAAAATCCCTCAAAACAGCTCAACCAACACCCTCCCCTCAAAAAATAAAAAAAAATTGGAGAAAGGAAGCCAAATGGGCAACCTTAGTGCTTACAGAATAACTCCTCTTGTGATCATAAAGGCTAAGGAGCAATAAAAGCAATTTTGCTTTTGAATACATAAGCTGTTTCTGGCACTGGTTCAAATATATGTATGGCAGAAAGGAGCGATTAAGTCATCACAAACTGTATCACCCATTTTTAGTCAGCATAAAGAATGATTGATGAAGTTTTGCACATACCCTAAGGTGTCTAAAAATCTTGGATGGTTTTCCAGTAACTTCCATTGTAACTGTGCACAATGCACAAATTAACAGTAAATAAATGAATTATGACAGAAATAAAATAAATTATGTGATTATTTGCTTACGTACCCATACAGCTTGCTAATATGGCCTTAATGCTAAACTTCTATTTCCTCCAACATATTCTTAACATATTCTTAATTCTTTAATCTGGTACTGCTGAGTACTGCGACCTAAGTTAAATAAACACCCAGCAACCTTTGAGAATTAATACTGCAATACAATGGTAACTTTTTTAGTATTAGCAGAAAGACATCTATTTAAGTTATTAAAAAAAAAAAGGACTTTCCAAATCTCTTGTAAAAATCTTTTGTTTTCATATTATCAAATTAGAAATTAATTTGAAAAAACACATTAAGTTCTAATTTTTAAAAAAAATTTATAGGTAAATCTAGCCTCTGCGTAAAAAAAGTATCATTTTGGACCCAAAAGTCAAAATGCTTCAACTATTCATTCTAGTTCAATTTTGCAGCCTAAAGTGAGACACAGAGACAGCAATTAAAATACTCAAACATACATAGCAAAAAATAAGTTAGTTGGTTTGTTAGTTTCGTTTTGTTGTTATAAATAAATGAAAGACAAATTACATTAATACTGAAAAAAATTAATAAGTCTTCTGAAATTAAGCTTTAATAATCTAAAGTGCTTATCATTTATTTCTTAAGTTAGATTTTGTAAAATCTAATAATGGGGTGTTTTTAATAGATGTTTGGGGAAGCAGACTATCTGAATCCTGTTTTGCTGTTTTTAAATCAATACTCAAAGCACACTTAAAGCTTAGACATTTAAAGTTATAAAATTTACAACTGAAGGCTGCCTTTTTTAAATCCTCTAAATAAAAATTTGCTATCACATTAATTTATACCTGTCACATAGTTCTTAACTTGCGCAAGCTTCCCAGCTGTAAAAGATTAATGGCTGCCTCATGAAGTGTGTACAATATAATTCCCAAACATAAATAGCTAAAATTCCACTTCTGTACGTTCCAAATCATACTGAAAATATTTCGTAAAACTAGTTAAAATAACTGATTTACTTGATGGAATAAAAATGTGCAGTATTTGTAGTGACTTTAGGTCAGTCTTGTCTATGGCTACGACTACGTAATTACCTATATCAGATATTTCTGCTTCCCAAACACAGTATTAATGTGCTAAACACTTTAACAGGAAATGTGATGTAGTGAGAGAGAGACAGAAATAGGAAGAGAGGCAGGGAGGAAGGGAAAGAGATTCAGAGAGGGAGAGTAAGCAAAGGCTATCACCACCACATGGCTTCCTGTGTCATTCCACCAGCCCTTCTTCTGGTCTGGCTCAGTGGTGGGGTCCCCAGGTGTTCTTCTGCAGGTGCAGCTTTTGTACAGTCCAAGTCCCAGGTATGCACAAGGTGTACGTGCCAATCCCACAAGCAGGATGGCATGTGTGTAAGCAGTTGCTTCCTTTTCTCACATTTCGCCATGGTTGGTATTTTTGTCTGGATAGCTATCTAGATCTGCCTCACCAGGCCTGGCATACTCCTGTTGTTGCTGTCTGCACTTTTCCCACAGCTTGCACAGTAGTATTTTGTTTGTTTTGCTAATTCCAAACCTCTCACCTCTGCGTAGGCCTGAAATTAATGCCTTTCTGTTTCCCATCTGTTGTGGTGGTTTTTCTTACTTCCTTCTTTGGCAGTGCTTTGAGATGTTTTATGCATTCTTTAAGCCCTGACAGCCACAAAATTCACTTCCTTTGCAATTCAAACACTCAGATGGTGGAGCTCAATTCTGCTGCTCAAACACACACATTCTCTGAAGTGTCTTAGCCTACCTCAGGCACCTGCATGTGGCTGGCAGACATGACATGGGACCCACAGGTATCACAGGAGCAAGAGCTGGAGGCCCTGCAGGATAGACCTTGCTGTTTCAGATGACACTAAATCGATACCTGCGGTCAAGTGAATTGAGCCCCTTGTCAGCACACCGATAGTATCTAGAGAGCCAGCAGATCAAATGTCAATGGCTGGTTTTAGAGTGACACAAAAAGCTCTGTAGACTCTTTTGACTGCATTTAGTGGATCGTCATTGATTGTAATGATAGTTTAGATTCCTATCTTAGAGATAAACACGTCTGTGACACGTGTGTTTTTAGCTACATCTGAATTCTTGCATAAGTTAATTTCCTCATGTAGATAATGGAGTGAAAAAGAATATTGCTTTAGTCATGGAATGCATTGGTTTCTTATGCCAGTATTCATTTTCTGCTTCATGCTGAAGCAAAAGCACAAGCAAGTCTTCTCTTAAAACTAAAGTTTTAGAAAGTCTCAGTGGCACCCAAAATCTTTTAGATTAAATTGAGCATCTTGAAAAAAATTTCATTTTGGAGGTGGGAATGTGAATGGTTCTGTGGCAAGAAACTGAAAGATGCAGGTTAAATATTTCCTTCCATCTCTCCCTTCCTTTTACTTTCACTAGGAAAACCACAGAAATTTGTTGTGTGCTAACCTGCAGCTGAGCTTTTTTTGGTTTGTGTTTTTGTTTGTTTTATTCTTAAATAATGTAGTGACTTAAACAATAATATATCCAACCACCACTCCCAAACAGAACTGAATTAAATTAATCTCAAAAAGCTGCGAAAAGGTGAGTTATCAGGCCATTAGCCTGAAAAACTATGTCTTTATATATTACTGCTACAAGTAATCTGTGAGTTAAAATGAATTGCAGTCTTTTCACTGGCTATGGTTGTTTTATTCATTACTATTAGAAAACTCCCAAACCATGCACTGATATGTATTTGTTTCAGTAGTATTAAAGAAGCAAACAATTTAAGCCAGTGGCTCACTTTTATGTTGGAAAAAAAAAAAAAGTTGTGCATATATTTATATTCTGTGGGTAGGCCATACCCACACAACAGGTGGCCATGCCTTTGCAAGCAGTACTCCTGGTAAATGTTTAGCAGTCTGAGATTACAATAAGTGCAGGTACTTTGTTGCCATCCTTGAAGGGTGGAACAAAAGTGTGTACAGTAGAGAGAGGAAAGAGTATTTTTCATTTAAATCTGTCCTTAAGGAGACAAATACTATAATGCAGAGCTGAAGCCAATATTTTAAAGGAGTGTGGAAGCGTACAGACGATACAGAGAAAGCTGTTATGTTTAGAAAAGATAACTCTCAGTTAGAACCTACTAGTTAAACATATTTAGCCTGTTATTTAAAGCAAACAAATATGAGGATGGTATGGGAATTCTTTTTCTGGTTTATAATAATTTTCAGAGGAAAAATCTGTAAATTCAGCTTTAATCTGCAATTCATGAAAAATAATGATGAGAGTAAGAAACCAGATGCATTTGACAGGAAAATATTTGCTTGAAGGTGGTTGACCACTGCAATAACGTGAAGATTAACTCTTACTATGAATTCAGGAAGTTATAAGTAAATGACTTTCTGCGTTGCGTGCTTCAGTCACACCATGGTGCGTTTATTCCAAGCTCAAGTGGTTGAATCTTAAAAGCCTGGTTAAACCACTTTTTTTAACTGCAGATTTAAGCACTGTGATGCTATAGCTGTTGGTTGCTAAAACTGCAGAATTGCAGTGTGGTATAACTTGTCCAAAGAGATATGCTCTGTCTTTGTTTCACTGGAGTTTCCTTTCCTTGCACTTCAGTTCTCTCAGCAGTGTTGGTTTATTATCCAAGAACCATCATTGTCCTATTGATAAATCATTCAAATTTCTCAACTTTTTAGTGGTATAGATAATTTTGAGGTCAGTGGTCCTTCAGTTGGAGCTGTCTACATTAAGTGCAGGATTAAGGCAGGATTTGAAAGCTTAATCTAAAAGCCTAGGCAGTGGGGATCAATAGTGAGAGCTTTCTGACTTAGTCAGTGCTATTTTCTTCCCAATATCTTTTTACTTTTGTTTATCATCCTTAATTTAAAATATAAACTACTCCTCCCTGTGTCCCCTCATCCCTCCACCCACAAAAAGCCTATCACAGCACTTTCCAAAATGAAATTAGCATTGACAGGATCCCTGAAAAACTTTTAGCAAATCTCTTTCCAGCAATTTCAAAGCCAGGTATTGTTTTGCCTATAGTTACCATAATATGTAAACTTTTAATTTTCTTTTTTTATCTCTTTCATGTAATATTTGTAAAACTAACTAGTATTCCCCCCTCCTTTACCTCATGGCTATTGTATTTTGTTTAGAGGTGAAAAAATGCTCCCGAAAAGTACGCTCAACAATTGATAAATCCCATTCTTCTAACAGTCCCTTCTCTCTGGCATCACAATTTTGTCACATATTCAGTTTTTCTTCTGTGTACTACGTGAGCTTGCACTTAATGCTCAGATAAACAGGCTAGCATGAGTGTCACTTAAAACTACTGGCCTCCCAACTTCTCCTTGCAAACCATCACAAGAATGCTGATTTGAAAAATGTTGAAGAAAAAAATAAGCTGAAAAAAGGTAAAAAGGGTTATATACTGATAAAAGTATTTAAAGTTTCAAAAATAATTTAAAGTAGGTATAGTTGTGTTTGCCCCAGGGGGCACTGAAAACATGAAAACATAAATTTTAGAAATGGCTATGGAAAATCCAAGGAGCAGAAAACTTTATAAGACACCACCTGTGTATTCAGCAAGCATGAAAGATTCAATTCAATCAGATAAAAAAGCACAACGTGGATGACACACAGGGGATGCCCTTGGGAATTCACTCTGTTTGACTACAAGGGAACAGGGTTTTCATTAAAGTTATCATATCCACAGCTAAGTGCACACTAAAACAAAACGAGTAACTGAGTTCTGACACAGAGCTAGATGTTTCATGCTGTTAAACTTCTCAGATCAAATAATTTCATTTTCCTAATGGTACTCCTTCTTTCTGAAAAAAAAAATAAGGAAAGAGGTAACAAAAGAGGAGGAAAGTCCATGTTAGTGTCTGTCACCCATTGAAAGACTTTGTGAAGATTTTATTTTTGTAATTTCTCTTCTTTTTCAGTATAGCAACTGAATGATTATAATATAACAAAAATGTAAAGATGTTTGAAACTATAAATTATTTTTCTTTTTTCCTTTGAGATACTACTTGTTTTTTACTGCTTTGATTTTTCAAAAGGAAGAAATTTTCTGGGGAAAAAAAGATAATAATTCTTAAGGAAATATTCCTATTTCTGTCACAGCTATCAATCACAGAATCATAGATTTAGGTTGGAAGAGACGTTTAAGTCCACCAAGTCCAGTTGTTAACCCAGCACTGCCAAGTCCACCACAAAACCATGTCCCTAAGTGCCACATTTGCACATCTTTTAAATGCATCCAGGGATGGTGACTCAACCACTTCCCTGAGCAGGCTGTTCCAGTGCTTAACCACCCTTTCCTTGAAGAAATTATTCATTCTGCTCTCATCCCTGTCTTCCAGCTCAGTGAGCAATTGCTCTTACTACTGAAGGCAAAGAAGGCATTAAGTACCTCACCTTTTCCTCATCCTTTGCCCCTGTGTTTCCCCCTACATTCAACAAAGGCTGGGGATTCTCCTTAGCCCTCTTTTTGTTGCGAATGTATTTCTAGAAATATTTTTTATTGTATTTTAGGGCCATAGCCCATTCTAGTGGGGTTAGAGTTACTTTTGATGTAGAAAAACAAAGGACATTTTCATGCCTCTTTTTGTCATGCATAAAATCTTCCAAGCTCTCATTGCTTAATCAAAATTAGTTTCAGTTAACTAATTACAAGAGAACCCCAGGAGAATAGAATCTCTGGTACTGATAGGTTAAATTCTCTAGGCAATTCATATTAGAGCTAGAACATTTATCAAACACTAAAACTATAGCTTTTAATTCTGTCCTCTTTACTATTTTTGTCATGTTTGACTTTACCTAATTTCTTTGTTCTTGTATTGATCCACAATTTTGAGTTTCCTGTAGGAATCATGGATTGAATGCATGCCCAAAGAGTCAAACTAAAAGGAAAACACCATTTTCCTTTCATATTACTACATTTGTTTTATATATTCTTGCTGTCTTAACTATGTATATAGATAGCTTAATCGTGTAGTTTCAGGCTGTAGTACATAAGCACAATGAGAAGCATCATAAATTTTTAAAATCAATGCATCTCCATACTCTCTACAAGCAATAAATTTTTGTTCATTTTTTATTAAAATTATAAAATGACTGGAAAACAGTTAAATTTCTTATGCTATACACCAGATTTAATGGAAATAGTCTTGTTGATTTCACTAAGATCTAGACTAGGGCCATTGGGAATATATGAGCATGAGGATTATGTTTGTGTAATATGTATTATGAACCTAATAGAAACTTTTATTGTGTATTATAGCATCTGTCAGCTCTTATTTATCTTTGCACATATTACAGGGAAATTATTTCCTTCCATGTTAAAAGTATGGGGAAATTTTTGTTGTAAAATAAGTAGAAATTTTTTTAAATAAATCAAACCAAATATCACAGTGCTTTATTTAAAATTACAGTGATTTCATAAACATCCCTTGGCGATCCAGCACAAAATACATATCTGAAATTTTCTCTTCTTATTCACTATGTTGCAATACAAAACAAAAAGTAAGCACAGTAATTGCTTTTGAGTGATGTGCTTTCATTTTTTATACATTATCTGATAGACTGACTTGTGGCATATGGGTTAAGCACACCTTAGAGGGGGTTTAAGCTTTCCAGTACCAGTAAGAGGGGGGCTGCACGAAAGCTGGAGAGGGACTTTTTACAAGGACAAGGTGGGATGGACTGGATATTAAGAAGAAATTTTTTACTGTAGTGTGGTGAGACACGGAAACAGGTTGCCCAAAGAACTTGGGGATGCTACATCCCTGGAGGTGTCCAAGACCAATTTGGATGAGGCCTTGAGCAACCTGGTCTGTTGTAAGGTGTCCCCACCCTTGGCAGGGGAGTTGGAACTAGATGTTCTGTGAGGTCCCTCCAACCCAAACCATTCTACGGTTCTATGACTATGACATGCAGATGAACCGTATGGCAAAACTCAATATGGCTATCCCAGGTCAAGCTAAAAGGTCTGTGAAATCCCATATCCCACCTCCAGTATTATCTAAAACAAATGCCTAAAGAAGAGCATTTCCTTAATACATTCAGCTGTTGTGTCATTTTTATATATTCAATAACTATTAGATTCCATTAACTGGTCAAGTTTTCCTGCTAAATCCATGTAACTTTAGCATTCACTTATATCAATTAGCTCTATAATTCTATGCCTCATTCCACAAATTATTCCTTTTTCTTGTTGTGAAACCGGCTTCAGTTGACTCCATTGGATGTTCTTGTTTCTTCCTTTTGGAAAGCTGATGTATAGTCAGTTTCAATCTACCATATCTTAGATAGCCATTTTTTGAATCTCTGTTGTACTACCTTCCCTGACATTATATCTTTTCTTTATTGACAATGCCTGGTTAATCAATTGCTCATAGTACAAAATGCTTTGTTTACTTCTCATCAAATACCTTTGTTTTGGTGCTTTTTTCTTTCTTTTTTTTTTTTTCCAGATAGGAATATACAGAATTGCACACAAGTCTAAATGTGTGCATGAATTCTGAGTTTTGATGTAGTGAACAATGTTATCAAAGACTCTTTGTGTCATTTTTTAATTATTTCCTAATAATTTCTAGCATATGGCATGTATTTCTGAGTTATACTGTTTATTGATCTGATATTTTGGTGAAACTGGCTGTCATAAACCCAATATGTTTAATTGGTAATGATCATATCAAACCCTATTGTCCTTGATATTAAATTAGAATTCTTTTTTTCCACAATAGGAAAAAATTTATATTTGTTTTTATTCAATTCCATGAGTTATTTTCTTGACAAACCACTCATAAGGTTCTTCCACAGGTCCTCACAGTTGAGCCTTGATGCTATTATTCTGAGTAACTTTATAACGTGAACAATCCATCGTTCTTCACTCCCATGCTCTTTTCGAGGCAAGTATTCATAAAGACATTGAAAAACATAACCATAACTTAGATTGGCAGAGTCCTTCAGAGGTCAATTCATTCAGCTGCATGCTCAAAGCAGGTTTAATTAGACCTGATAGCTCAGAGTAACATCCAATAGCACCTTGGGTACTTACAAGGACAGAGATACCACAAGCTCTCCATGCAATCTGTGCCAGTATTTAACCACCATCACAGCAATTTTAATACTTTGTACCTGACAAAAACTTTGTATGATTCAACTTCCTGTCCATAATCTCTTGACCTATTACCTTGCACCCTCAAGAAGAGTCCAGTTGCATTACCTCTGTATCCTCTGATCAGGGAGTATGGTCTTCCCTGTGCCTTCCTTTCTCTGAGCAGAAGTCTCCTCTGGAATGTCATGTAATCCAGCTCCCTGTCCATGTTGGTGGCACACTGCTGAGCCAGTACATCCATATCCTTCTGGTTCTGGGGAGTACAAAACTGGATGCAACACCCTAGGTGTAGTCTTACAAGTGCCAAATAAATGTGAAGTATTAGTTTCCTTCTCTACACATTAAAATGAACTGATTTTGTACTCTGATAAGGTTGTCCTTGAAGATTAGCAAGCTCTCCTGGGCCTTTTTTCCTTCTGGGACAGTTTCCCCAATGATTCTACCAAACAAGACCCTGAAGGGGCTAAAAGCAGCTCTTTTGGTGTCCAGGTTTGTAACTCTGCTGTTTTGTCTTGCTCATTCTTCTCAGCATCCTAAGTTCCACAGCACCTTCCTCTCTACTTTCTCTCCTCAAGAAGCTGTAGAGAGCAACGTGGACACTCCTCAGCCTCTTTCGTTCCAGACCAGGCAAGCCTGAAGCTCGTCCTCATGGGACATGCTTCCAGCCCTTTCAGCAACTTTGCTGCTCTACCCTTGACACATTCAAGGACCTGAGTGTCTTTCTTAAATTTGGACCCCAGAACTGCACACAGTACTCCAAGTGACGTAGCACCAAAGTTGAATACAGAGTGGTAAGAGTGATAAGGACCTCTTTTGCCCACCTGGTGCTGTTTGATGCACCCTAGGATGTGGTTGAAACACCTCTCTTGGCTGTTTCATTCTTTTGGATCTAACCAATCCCTACTCAGTAGCCTTTCTTCTTCAAAAACAGTCTCATCATTACAAAAGCCAAAGCGCTGTTTGCAACAAGACCACAGAGCTGGGTGCTGACCAGTTGGTTCAGTCCATCTCTCCTGAAACCTTTCCTGCCTCAGTGGGAGGTTTAAGGGGAACATCACCTGGCCCACATCTTTCCACCCTGGAGCTCTACAGACACTCTTGATATGCTCCAGGTTACTTCTGGCCTGTGATAAGAGGCAACCTTCCATAGACTGAGAGAAGCCTTGCAGAGAGACTGCAAGGGGCTTCACTGATCTTGCCCCTAACCAACAAATCTCTCAAGACATCAGATCTGGTTAGAAGTTTGGTGCCTCTATCACCTCTGTGGAAGGAAGCTGCATTAACTACTGCTCACCTTTTCCCTTTCATGCAAACACAATCTATGACTTTGTAATCACACTTTGCCATTTGCTATAGAAAAATACTACAATTCAGAAATAGACCTCAAAATACCCACATGAATTGTGTGTGTTTGAGTAAAAGAGGTGAAAATAAAAAGACTTTTTAACCTTATTTTTTAAGATATCTGACATGTAACTAAAGCCTGTGATTATTTATTAATTGATTTTTTCAACAATGTTCTTCAGTAATAAAAATTATCTAGAATATATAATAACTAACAAACTGTAACACAGTTGGTAGGTAAACACAATATAAACACATCAAATAGGGAAAAGAACTGATGATAACCTATCATGAAGGATCTGGTTTGAACTGAATCCTGGAGAAACATTCTAGCTTTAATTTTGCTGTCCAAGAAATATTTTCTATCTAATATAGTACATTTGTTCTCACATAGACAGAAATGTGTCTTTTATTGACATTTGGAGGACTGTAAGAATAAAGAAAAAAGAAAATCAGAAAAGTGGCAGAAATCCCACTGATGAACAGCACAGGTAGAACATTTTGCTCCATAATTTGATTCTCTTCCTAATATTTGTGTGTTTGCTGTCATGGAAGCATTTATAACAGCCCCATTTTAAATGCCCAAGTAAGTACTACTAAAGAAGCATGTCAAAACAATATTTGGATGGCACTTGAAGAACCACAATTACATGACTTAACAAAGCTTGAATTAAATCAGTTTGGGATAATTTGTAGTTGTCCAATGCCCTAATAATAGCCATGTTTTATTAACTAAGCTCTATTACTGGCTATATATGAGAAGAGAACTCAAAATGAGTCTTAATTTCATCTCCATTGAATTTCTATGGGAATTAAGCTGCATGATATAAAACTTCTATTTGTGGCGAGTAGATATATTGCATTATGTGTGCTATCTAGTGTCTTTACCTATAAGTAAGATTAAAAGGGAAGAAAAATGGAAAAGAGAATGACTAGGATAAAATCAGCCAGTATTTTATGTACATATAACAAGCAACAATATAGTCTTTACCATTAAATAAATTAACATTTCAAACACGAAAATCGTTGTATGTTTTCACTCATTTAAACAGCAGACTCAGAAATCACTGCTGTACAATTCCTCCCTTGAGTATGTTAATCAGCAAGAAAAAGAATCATGCTTGTTGTACCTTAACATATATTTGTGTGTATATGTTAATGTGTGGAGGATGAGCTTCACGTGTCAAGTATATAGATACCTTCCCCCCCACCCCAAATACTTAAACCTGATCATTACAGCATTCTTAGAAAAAATGCACATTTAAAGTCATAAGATGAAAAAAATATGTCTCAACCTTTTCCACTGTTTTGGGGGAGTCCTTTATGTCACTAAAATTCTGGATTTAGGATAAAAATGGGCAATGGAGTTTCTTTCATACAAGCAGTCATCCTGGCAGTGCTGCCAATTTACTCTGAAAAAAGAATGTTTTATTTTGTGGAATAAAATATTGAACCAAAATCCAGCTAAGGGATTTGGGTTGGAATTCATCAGAAGGAAAACAATGTCTTATGGGAGAATCAGTGAATATGACTGTTCAAAAGCAGGACTGAAGATGAGTAAGAGGTCAGAGTGAGTGAGACAGAGGGTTTCAAAAGAAGAAATAATGTTATTTGGTGTTGAAAGTATGGAACAGAAATCTTGTATTATGGAGATATCTACTTGGCCCTTTCATGGACTCTTATTTTAATTTTTATTAGATTATTATAATACATGTGCAGTAAGAAACTGAATTATATGAATATGGCAGCATTAATTCTATTTGACTGTGCAACTGTAACATTTAAATAAGGCTTATAATGTATAATTTTATATACAATACCAACTCTAAGAGCAGGTGAAATACCTAACTGCTAGCTCCACAGAAGAGCTAGGTAGTAAAAATGCAGATTTTAAATGTGGAATATTTATTTAACGTTGCAATTGAGCCAGTATTAAGAGAATTGATGAATTAGCAAGAGTGATTCATTGAATTACTTTACCATTTTTCCAGGGAGTTTGGAAATCTGCCAGGAAAAAAAGAAAGTATTAATTCCTGCATAAAAAATAGCCTATGTCTTTGCTTATGTAAATTGCAACTTCAGGTTCCTTGTGTGCTGCAAATGTATTAGAAAACACAAGCTTTACTTGAAAGTGTGGACATAATTATATGGAGGACTAGAGCTGGCTGTCATTTTCCAGGGAATCTTTCAGAAATTAAAAACAATTGTGTCCAAAATGAACTTCTCAGATTTGAGATTTCAATTTTGTTTTCTGGGGGTTTTTTTAATGCTAAAATGCCAATTAATGTAGAGCAGTTATTTTTTTATAAAAAGCCAAAGCCAGTGTTTGGAGATGATAGAAATGGAATAAAAGACTCTTCAAGTCAGTATATTTTGTGCCGTAGGATAATATGGTGCATACTGATGGAGGTGCCCTTGGTAGGAGTGTATTGTATCTAAGACATTAGACAATTGGAATTTAATCCTTATTCCATCCACAGATTAATTTTCTTTTAAATTGGCCTCATCTCATTCATAAAAAAATTATTGTTTTAATGGGCTGAGCCTACCCATTACAAGTATAACATTTATTACAGCGTATTTTCTGGATTTAAATATAATTAACTTTAAGTTAATTTGATAATTAAGATAACTAAATTCAAGCTATATTTTACAAGTAGATTGATTTCAGCACTAGAAATCAATCAATTTTCAAGGTTTTGTACTTAATTTTGGACCAATACCAAACTAGACTGCAGAACCTGCTGTTTTGTCTCTTTTCTTAGTGAAACCATTTGAGTCGCATCAGAATTGAATATGATCCAAAAAATTTAATGGAAAAATATTTATGTGCTAATAAAGTCACAGTATCATAACAGCCATGTCAGACAGAGACATCATCATTGTCTACCAAGGCATGCTCAGCACTGCATGTTCATAAACACAAACTGTAGTGCAGTAAGCTGTAATAAAGCATGCTTGGTTAAAATACTCTCAGTAGAGAGTTCAATCAATCAGCTCTTATCTCTTCTGAGAGTCAGTTCTTGCCCAAACAGCATGACTGTGTACACAAAATGTTTTCTGAAGTGGTGATTGTGAAGTGCAGGATGGCTGCTATAATTGCCTCATTGTTCAGCCCATGTCACAAAATTTTGCTCATCATGCACCATAGGTGCCTCTGTGCGTATCATGTGTGCACAACACTGGGCTTCATTCTTTCCCTTGACATGTGACATTGAATATATTTCTGTGCTGGCACTATTACAGCTGTTCAGATAGGGGACTAGCAAAGTATTGCATAAAGGCAGACTGGTGAAACTTTTTTTTATGCAAAAGTCATGTGAAATAACCCAGTAACGCAATGACTGGAAGCACTGCTGAAATGATAATGGTGTTCTTGGGCTTAGGGCCAGGTTAGTGATTTTGTGATGCTGTTCCATATCAGTCTGTCCCTCTGATCTTCCTAGAAAAGGAAGGTACATAGGCAATAGCTGGCTGTGCTTTGAGAATTTCTAGTGGCTACAACAGTGTCTGGAGAATTATTATTGCACACTGTAAATCTGAAAATTTGTTGCTGCTCAAGTTAATGCCAGGGTGAACTGCCTTCACTGGCCTCAGAATGTATGGGAACATAAACCTACCTTATACCCATTTATTCCCTCAGCCATGCCAAGTGGAATAAGTCACTGTTGCTTTTCTGGTCCCCACCATATCATTCTCTATATCATGGTACAATAGAAGCAAAGTTACATGGGGTACAGCAGAAGAGAATGAAGCAGAGAAGTGAGGTAATATTGTCTCAGTTACTGAGGAGAACAGTCCAGATCTGGATTATTCACAGGTAATATTGTCTCAGTTACTGAGGAGAACAGTCCAGATCTGGATTATTCACAGGTAATATTGTCTCAGTTACTGAGGAGAACAGTCCAGATCTGGATTATTCACAGGTAATATTGTCTCAGTTACTGAGGAGAACACTCCAGATCTGGATTATTCACAGTATCTTCCTGTGCACGTGGTTTGGAACTTCTGGTCTTTTGTGCATTAGATTTTGCTATGTGTCATTTGCGGAGTACAGGGAAAGATTAGATTCTCCTATGGCACTTTCTGGATTTGATCTCCCTTGCATTCTCACACTTTCTAGTGTCATTTGTCCAGGATAGGCTCAGCTCAGACATAAGCAGGCACAGCTGTACAGCTGTGTGGTCGTGCTTAGGACAGGTAATTGAGCACAACAGCAAGTGCATATGAACTATGAGGTTTTCAACCCCAACTTTTGCCAGGAAGGGTATATTTGATGCCTTCCTGTCTTACCTTTCTAAGCAAAAAACAGAGCAAGATCCTCATCCACAAAGTTTAGCAGCTCATTTTGTGACACAGAATCCTATCTTTTACGCTGAAAACTTGAAGTTAGGTGTACACACTCTGCTCTGGAACAATATATCTCTTGAAACATTTATTTCTACTGATGCAAATATGTGTAGAGGAGTTGGTTTTGTTCCTTACTATTTACACTATTTAAACTACTGAAAGCCTATAATATTAGTAATTCTTCATGCAGAACAAATGTATTTTAGGCAGTGAAGATAAAAGAAAACGTATTTTCTAATGAGTTGTTTCACTAACTTACTGATAGTCATCTCTTAATTGCACCTGAGAGTTCTATCAATATTTCAGCTCACTTTCCTTGCTGTAACTTTCTCACTTCTCCATGCACTCTTTTATTTTCTGTCCAACACAAGGAGAAAATCAAGGCCCTTTCTTCTATAATCAAGTTGTTTATGGGTTTGCAGATATAAACAACAGTAATCAATAAACCAAATGTGTTCAACTCTCTTTTCTGCCCTTTTATAACTCGACTCCCTGCTATCCCTCACTTCTTTCTGAAATCAATGATACATTTTCCATTGATTTACTATAACAGGGGAAAGACCTAGCTGCCTATAAACGAAGTGTAGCATATTGAAACTTGGTTAAAGAGATACTATCAAAAAACCCTCTTTATTTTCCTGTAGGGTTTTTAAAAGGGAAATACTTTTATTGTCATAGCTATATGCTTGTATTACAGTTGTAATTAAAATTTTAGGGTTTTTTTTCCCCATGTTGCTGAATTTAGAAACAATGTTTTTGGGGAAAAGATCTTACTGTTCTTATCCAGAGTCTGATTTGAGTTTCTAGAAGTTAGGTACGTTTTCTGTGTAGACTTGAATGGTTTCAGTTCTATCACATTTATGGATTTTCTGGAGGTTATTAAGAATCTTGAAAAAAACAAAGTAACAGTATGAAGAGGGTGATACTTTTAAAATATCCATCTTGATTTGCCTAAATTGAGACCATTTAACACTGCAAGCTCCAGTGTGTCTAATAGTCCTCAATCAGGTGAGCCTAAAATTAAATGGCAGTGACATGATTAAGTGGTGTCTTAGTTGAAAGGTGTCACTGTTTAGCTTACAGAGAAACAATTTGGGTTAGGTTTGCACTATTAAAAAATACTATCTTCATTGGAAAGTAAAAAGGGAATAATTAGTGGATAAAGTGGTTTGAACACAATGTGCAGTGAAAAAAATATTACATTACTTAACATAAATATTGCAGTGCTTGATTGGACTCTTTTTTACTTTTATCAGTAAAGGAACTGACAAATTAATAGTCTACAATACCACTATTAATTTTTGATCATTTGTTTACATTCTATAAATAGAAGTTAAAAACTGCCCTGAAAAAGTATAGACATTTTACAAATTCTTTCATGTTCTGTCTACTGGAATTTTCCAGCAAACTCTATCACTTACTGTGCTGGCAATGAAGATTTGCATGTCCTTGTAGCATAATGATCTTGACTGTTTACTTTATGGTAAAAAGACTTCCCTTGAGAATATATATTTTTTTTTGCATGGCCACCTTTTAGTCTCTGTCCGCACTCCATACAAACAAAGAAATTGTGCATGTGTGGATCATTTGCTACATTTCCAATTTTTCTGGATTTGTGATACTTTTTCTCCCCATAGTTGCTCTACTGAGCTCTCCCCCACACCTCTGCAAAAGAATAAAAGAAAGAAGGGGAAGAAAATAATGGTTAGGATTTTTTATATGTGAACAATAAAATATTGTACTTCTTTTTTAATGCCTTTCATTTTGTTTTATATGCACAGTCAGAAGTTTCAGTACTTTCAAGCAAGTCCTAAAAATATTTCGAGAAAACTTGCAAGTTTGAGTTCTTGTCTGATGGTTAAATAGCGATGGAGTACTGTAATATGAATTTTTCTATATGTGTTATTTTCACTGACTTTTTAAAAATGGATATAGTTTTTGAGAAACTACTATGTGGGCTTGTTATAATTATGACAATATTTTTGATACAGAAATTCTGCATCAAACTGCATCATTTTGCTTTTAGTCTCTTGTAACCTTCACAATATTCAAAGACTGTACAGATATTGCCAATAATGTCTATCAAATAAAATTCCCAAGTAGCTCTGCATACAAAACCAAGTGAAGAAAAATTAGAATACACTGATACAGTCACTAGCATTTTAATGATCCTCTTTATAAATCTGATATAAAAGAACATTTTATTTAGCTATCTAATTGTTTCTTAAAAATGTGGTATTCTTAAGAACAGAATTTGGGTCTCTACCTTGACCTGAATTACTGATGAACAGAATACTGAACAGATCAGTCTTTCAAATGTTACTTCAAACTTCACTTTTGTAATGATGCTAATTAATAAAAGCTCCACACTGTCAATGCTGCCGTATAACATGGCAATCAGAGGTATTGATTTCACAGAGAAGCCATCTCCTTTCCTTTTTCCCTTAACTGTTGTGATAAATAACTGTTTGGATTTTTTATCTTGTAAAACAAATATCATGTCAGTGGGAGTGCTGCTTTAAATTGCAAATATAAACAGAATGATTGAACTCTAAAATAATTCTGTAACACTTGTGGAATCACAAAATTAAATATATTATTAAATCTCTTTACCCACAGAATATAATTTTAAGTGAACAGAATATGAACTAATGAAAAATATACTTCGAGGGGATTTTTACCCCATAACCTTAAGTGTCCAAAATCAGACTGTTAAGCACCTTTCAACTTCTTCTATTACAAACAGAAGAAATGGGAAAATTCTGCCATATGTTTTGAGCGTGGTAGAATATCTGTGTTAAAGACATGAGTTGCCACCTGCAGATTCATATTTCTTTCCATTGCCTGCAGACAATGGGAATGAATGTAGAAAGAGACATTTAAGTAAGTTAGCATGAATGACAATACAGTTAAACACTTGTAATGTTTCTATCTTTTTTTAGCAAATTTTGACACTTACAAGAGCAAATAGGAAAATATAGCCATGAAACATCAAAGTGATCATCTTATTTGGTTTGAAAGGATTTGTTACCATGAGAAAGTCTTTACTTACATCTTGTGTCAAGTCTGCTGGATGGGGGTTGAGGTTTTATTTTTCAAGCTACTTACTTTACGAGTGAAAGCAAATTGTCTTAGAAAGAGTTTCTGACTACTGCTGAAAGCTGTATAGGCTTTGAGGTCATGGAATCTGGATCCTGTCTGTCAAAAGCAGGAATTTCTTTATCTCTGATAAAAGTTTGGAAAGAGAGGAAAAAGGGGGAGAAAATGAAAGGAAAACAAAAAAATAAGAAACTTTGGTAAGAGGAAAAATTAACAGGTTCTCAAAGAAAACAAATGAAAAACTAAGAGACAAAGTGGACTATGTTTAACTGGCATCTCTGTTGCCCTTGTGGCAATTGCCACAAATCATTTATTTTAAGGTAGTGCTTAATAGGGAAAGAACTCCATCCTCCTTAATCTGTCTTCACGGTAAAGAAATATAGTAATGGCAGAGACAGGAAAGAGATGAGGACAGAGAGAGATCTCTGATTATGTGAAGATGCACCTCAAGTTCTGTGTTCATTTCTGGTTCACTTCCTTCAAAAAGGACACTGAGGTTCTGGGGTGTGTCCAAAGAAGGGCTACGAAGCTGGTGAAGGGTCTAGAAAACATGTCCTGTGAGGAGTGGTGGAGGGAGCTGGGGTTGCTTACCGGGAGAAAAGGAAGCCCAGAGAGGGGCCCTCACTGCTCTGTACAACTACCTGTCAGGAGGCTGTAGCCAGGTGGGGGCCGCGCTCTTCTGCCATGTCTTAAGTGAAAGGGTGAGAGGAAATGGTCTTATGTCGCACTAGGGGGAATTCTGCTTAGATACTAGAAATTTTTTTCACTGAAAGAGTGTTAGGCACTGGAATAAGTAGCCCAGGTAGGTGGTGGAGTCGCCATCTCTGGAAATGTTCAAGAGGCAACTGGATGTGGCACTTGGGGATATGGTTTAGGGGTGATTATGGCGGTGCTAAGCGGACAGTTCGACTCGATAATGAAAGTTTGACTCGATCATGAAAGTAGCCCAGGCCACGCTCATGGAAATAAAAACTGAGAATATAAGAATTGGCACATTTTTTTGCCATTGTGGGACAGAAAAGTACAGTGCCTGACATGTGGAAGGCATTGAATAGCTTGCAGATGGGTAGGTCTATATGGTAGGTAGCCAAGGATAATTCCTGGTCCTGGACAGGTGTAGTCAGTCATAGAGGAGCCTAGCAATGCTTAGTCTAGGAACAGTCTGTAATAACTGAGCTGCAAAAAAGAGATATGCCTATAGAGGTTGTAAGGAAAATACAGATTAAGCCAAAGAAGTCAAAAATCAGCAAATCAAAATGAAAATTAGTAGTTATTTAAGCTGAGTGGGTTTAATAAAGAACTTCTGAAGTTCTAAATCTAGTACTTCAATTGGAGGGAATTGTTTCTCACACATTAGGTTGTGAACAAACCAAAAAAGTGTTAACAAGACTACACAGATTTATCCTGTAAATGTAAATACCCTTCTTCAATATTTAATGAGTTGAAGAACTGGACTTCTATTTAAGAGTAATATGAAGCTGTGAAAGATGTGACATGTGAGATTGATGTTCCACATGTTAGACTGAGAACATGCTTGGAGTTCTGCCATTCCATGAAGCCTTACTTTTTTCCCAAAAATTTCTGTCAGAATACTGAGATATGGACTGTAGAGGGGGCAGTTACACTATGCCACCACTTTATATAGCGTTAGTAGGCTTGTTTTGCCAGTTATTTTATGAAAGGTTGTAAATATCTACATTTTATCTAAAAATAGAAAAAAAGAAGAAAAAGAACTTCATGTACACAATATGAACAAGCCTTTCTGCTTTCATAAATATCTGTTGGTGGTAAAAGGAAAATTGAAAAGATTATCTGTCCTGCTGTTATGAGTAAATGTGTTCTCATAAAGGACCTTCACAGAGCAGTTTCTCAATTCTATTAAAAAAAATTTAAATTTCCTTTTGAGGCAGATATTATGATCCATTATGCAAGACACTTTACCACTTGTTCACTGGGAAACAAATTACACTATTCTGCACAAGATCTTCAGGAGTAAAAAGAACCTTGCAATGTACATGATAGCAGGTTTTTTCAGGTTTATGCCATAGTAGTACATTTGTTCTCATGTAATTAACAGAGCTTAGATATGAAAAAATGCTTTATGATTTCTAAATATTCACTTTGAAAAAAGAAAAAATGAACTGAACCCAAAGCTTACTATAAGAAAAAACATTTGATGCAAAGATCACTAAGTTGATCTCTACATAAGTTATTTCCTCAGACTGCATTTTTTTTCCCCACAGCTTTTTTTGTCAAGTCTTGTTCTAAATGAAATAGAAATTTGGTAGGTTCTTGAATGAAACTACAGTAAGGCATGCAGTGAGGGTGAGAAACAAGCAAGCTCAACATTTGTCTACATGAAGATATAGATATAATTTAGGATTTAGAGGAATCCTGAGGAGACGGGATTAGAACCTTCTCCTGCACAGCGTCTGCTGCAGAGAACCACTGCTTGATGAGTCAGCCTATATTTATTTCTCTAGAGCTGATAATCTTTCTCCTTATTTTGTGATGAGTTCTGCACACTTTGTTGTCTACATAACCTTTAGTTGTAGCCGATCTCTAAGTTATCTAGATGCTTCATTGTAATCAGGAAGGTTTTTGCTTGAATGCACAACCTTCATTCCCTGTTCTACTTCACCTAGTCCTGGGCAGGGAATTGCCAAAACCACTGCAGTATTAATTCCTTGGCAAATAAATAATGTCTGGCATCTACAAAGCTCTTAAAGTTTTGTTTTTCTAGAAACAAATGGTGAAAGCATAAATTTATCGTGTTTACACATTACTTTTTTAATGAAAGAAAATAGGAAAAAGAAGGAAACAGAAGCCCAAACCACTTTTCTCTCTTAAGAAAGGAAAAAAGCTCCAAATTACTATCACACAGGAATTTTTTTTCTGACTCTCAATAGACAGTTAAACTAGTTTTCTCACTGAGATGTAAGCATTAGAAAATTTAATATCTTATTGCTTTGTTTGAATAGATTTGTAGATTTTAAGATGACAAAAGAATGATTTAATGTAAGCTTTAATATTATGACATGCAAGGTTGAAGTGAACAGCAGGCTGGTAAATAAATGCCTTTAAAACTGGAAAGATTTATTCTAGGGAAGTCTAATTCTGTAGGTAATTTTCTTTGCCTTGAGTGATTATTATGCATGAGAATATGCACCCATATAAATGATCATAAGTGCACACATAAACATGAGTGCATATTAGAACATACATGTAAAAGTCTTGTCTGATAAGACATAAATATATATATATATATAATCTCTGTTAAATTGGCAATGATTTCCCTGCCATCTGTTAAATATTTAGAGACCATATCACATAGACATCTTTCTTGTGTTTGTTTGGTTTTGGTTGAGTTGTTTTGGGTTTTTTAAATGAAATTGATGTGAAGTTGACAGACCCATACTTGCCTTGGTCCACCACTTTCAATTTCAAAATGCTGGGGAGGACATTAGCTGGTCCAAATTCCCCAGGCCCTACACTGTAGCCTACCACTTATTAAAGTATCAACATCAGTCATCCAGACTGCTTCTTAATCCATGATTTCAGTGTTCTTCCCTAAAAGTTAGTCTGATTAGCCTGCATATATATTCTCACTTGTCTACTACAGCCTTTCTGTTTGCAACATAGTGGAATTCAACCCCAAAATTCTATTATTTTAAAAGTAGAATCTAAACTGGATTAAAAATATTTATCAGATGTCATTTAATATAATTTTATTTACTGATGAAATAGAAAGTATTTTCTTTTTACTAACAATGGGATATTTCACCTGGCTTTGTTCCAAACACAGAAATATTCTTATACTATTTTGACATGCAATATTATGACTGATTGATGAATCTGTGTCAACTTCAGGTCACACATGAGTGTTAGAATATTTTGTTTCCAGTGTAGTGTACTGCTTATTAGCTTTAATATTGTCTTTAGAAGTTTCATGAATATATTTAGTTTCCTTGAGCAATTTCTTGTATTTCCCAGTTGCCAATGTATACACACGGCTGTCAGCTTCTTCATTTTTCCATTGGTGATATATGTTGCTGGTGGTTCCTTGTCATTAAGACAAAACAGAATGCAACTTCTGAAAAAGTGTTCATTGCATATTTCTCTGGTCACATTTTCCCTACATAAATCCTGGAGAACAAACATTTGTTCCTATTGATATTTTGAACTCTCTTACCAGGCTTCCACAAAGGCAGAGTATTGGAATGCATGTGTAACTAATACACCAAAGGACCCTACAGAATAGCTGGATGTAGGATCAGTGTTAAAAAGCATGTGTTTAAAGGGAACAGTAGCAATTCTTCTTCTTCCCCAGTCTACTCAGCTATCACTATTCCACATTTTTGTACTTTTCAGTTGTAATGCCCTGATAATTTTTGTAGACACAGGTAAGATAAAATCAACATTTTTATTATTACTTACTACATTTAAAATTGTTGTGGCTGTGGAAAGTGTATGCAATCAATAGTAAACTATAAACAAAAATTAATCATGATCTCATAACCAGTGATAAATTATATTTCCAATATAGACAAATGTGTATACTCCCAAGTAACAATCTACACACAATTTTAATGAGAGTTAATAAAATTAGATGCTCATTCCAGATAGCACTTGACTGCATAAGAAAAAGTGGGAAAAACATACACAGAATGTTGCTACTTTGTTGTGATAACACATATCACAATTTTGCTTTTTTACTTGATTTGCTCATTTGTCTGAAAAATACTGTTAAAATAATGTTATGTGAAACTTCTGAAAATATTGAAAAAATCTTTGGGGATTTAACTGTCATGCAACAAAATTAGGTCATTCCATATATTTACACAAGTACATGTAAGAATATTTAAAGTGAATGTGGTAAGTAGACCTGAATCATAGATATTAAAAGTTATGATTTTATTTAATTTAATTGATTGTCCAATATTTCTGATTAGGAAAAAGAGAAAGCAAAAATATTGAGGGTCTAGTCATGTTAACCCTTTGTACATAATGTGAAATAAAGGGAAGCCTAACATGAGAGTTTGAGAAATCACCAGAAATTCTAGCTGTTAAGAATAGCAGACACTGTTATTACTGCATTATTTGAGTGTTTATCCCATTGATTACTGAGGTATTCCTGCAATTTGGTCAGCAGTTTTATTTTTAACAAGTGAAATACCAGGCATATTTGTTATATTCTTAGTTCAATAGCCAGAGAGCATAATATTGTGCAAGAATTAGGTTGTTATTTTTGTTTCTGGTTGAAATCAGAGTTGTACCATAAGTGATGGAGAACAAAGCAGTTTGAAGAAGGTTGGCAGACAAAATGGTAAACAGACAGGACAAGTAAAAAACTAAAAATATTTTTTGGATATTGCCAACTGCATTTTAGACAATGTGAAGCACATTAGCAGAAGGGGGGAAAAAGGAAAGCACAAGAATAGCAGTGAGTATAAAACAGAGACGCAATAGCTTTTAAAGTGTTTTGTTGGAAATGAAGTCTTATGTTCTGCACTGTGATGTATTCCATTGGGATTGATCTGGTTAACTTAGCATAAAACATACAGTGTCAACTGAGATTTTCTGCTGGCTTCCATTTCTTCCTGCAATAGGTTGCAAGTCTCATTTTCTTCCTGTGTCAAAGCTTTCATCTCAGTTTGTATGTCTTGGATATCCTGGGACTTCTTAAATAGTATGGAACAGTTAGGTTTAGTTTATATAGTTGAACCCAAACCACTGGACTCAAAAACACTACTCTTTTATGACTTTTTAGGTATATTTTATAAAATATTTTATTCTAAAACAACACCAAGAAAAAGATCATCAAAAGCATGAACCAGCACATTATATAGAAAGAATACTTGAAGCAGTTCACAAGACGGTACTGACTTGCAAAGAAAAGTATTTTATGAATTACAAAACAGTCTTTAGCTTCAGAGGATGGTCTAGGACAGAGTAAATATAGAAGTGAAAGCCTAGGCAACGAGAGCAAGACAAAGAACTATGCTATATTGTCTTTACTAATATCAGGAAATGAATCAATTCAATTCAAAAGAAATGGAGTTTTTAAGGGGAATTAGAATGATTTGATTTTATTTGTAAGTTTATTTCCATAAGATTACAGAAGAGAATACATAGAAAACCAACAACAGCAAAAAATTAAGGCATTTTTAACTGTAATCAGTGAAAACTAAGGTGGTCATGAGGTCTGTATATACACCTGAGATCTAAATGTTCTGCAATGAGTGATATCAGAGCTACCAAAGTCAGATATCAATATGGAAAATTTCCCATTGCCCAGTTTTGGGGTTTTTTTCTCTCTCTATCTATTAATACTACAGTTTGTTGTTATTCTTGGGGTCAGAGATTAAACTTGGAAAAAGGACTGTGAGAAATCTCATACAATCCAGCAAGGGAAGTGAAAAGTTCTGTGCTGGAGGAGGAACAACTCCAGGCACAGTACTTGCTGGAAAGCAGATTGGTAGAAAAGGACATGAGGGTCCTGGTGGACACCAAATGGAACATAAGCAGAAATGAGTCCTTATTGTGAAGAAAGTCAATGATATCCTGGGTTGCATTAGGATGAGTGTAACCAGCAGGTTGAGGGACGTGATTCTTCCGCTCTACTCCGAAGTGAGGCCAGCCCTGGAGTGTTGTGTCCAGTTCTGGGCTCCTCAATACAACAGAGACATGAACATATAATAGCTGAAGGCCAGTTTGGTCAAGATGCTGAAAAATACATTTTCCTTGACATATTCATGTTATTCTTTACAGTTTTTCCAGTGTAGTTTAGATAAATGGAAAACAGTATTTCAATTTTCAGCAATTAAAATGTTATATATATATATACACACACACGCACACACACAGAACTAGCTAGCACAGGATTTTTTCTATGTCAGTATATTTTGCTGAGTCCACAAGTTACTTTAACTATATCCATAAATTCCAAATGTTAGTGCCAGTCACAGCAGCACAATTACTATACAGGGCCACTCTGTACATAAAGCCTCTCTGTGATACTTCTACTCAGTCAGTACCACAAGTAGAACCTGCTCAGAGTGTTTTCCCTTATCCCTTCTTCAGCCATAGTTCATCTTCTGGTGTAAGGGCCAGTTCTGCTTCCAGTTCTAAGGACTGAGAGGAGCATTCTTTTTTTTCTTGAAGTGAACAGGAAAATCTCTGCAGTGTTGTTCTAAGATCTCTGAAAATCTGTTAGCAAAGCACTGTGCAAAGTCCTGTAAGAAGTAGTGGTTTAGGTCCCCAAATCAGAGTTGGTAACAGCTTTCTTCCTAATCCTAACATTGACAGCTAATAGCATGTAAAGTAACTTGAGTCAGCAAAGTTAACAAAAACATTAACAAAAAGTATCGCTGATTAATCCAGAGTGACATTTTTAGTCTATAAATTTATTTAGAAATATAAATTTATTTGGATTCCTTTTTGGAGGAGCTTGTTCCAATAGGAATTTTGAGAGCAAGGAATGACTAAAAATTATGTCAGTTCATGTATGTGTATCCATCCCAAACACACTCATTGAATCAGAAAGGTAGAAAGACGTTCTGTCACCCAGCAGTGCAAGCATTTGCTTAGCCAATGTGAAAATCAACTACATCTCCCCTTTCCAGGTGAGGAAGGGAACACCAAACAGAAAGGAAAGAGAACTCAATGATTTTGTGACTGGAATATTTTCCTGAAGATAGGAAATGATGACTGATTCAAATGAAACACACAGTATCAAACCAAGGATTTTGAAAGCAATGATTCATTTTCCTGTGGTTTGGAACAGGAATCCTGAGCTGATGCTGCAACTCTTAAATTTTATATCATTGGACCTTAATCAAAATATATATTCTGTGAATACTTAGGTGCCTCAGAATAAGATTTACTATATGCAGCACAGAGACTAAAGCGCCTCAGACTATCTAGAGCAGAATATGTATGCTGACGGTCCGGCGGTTTCAGTCTAGTCTTTCTCACAGCCTGGGGAACCATATGTGTGGGTTGTAAGTCTGCCCTGGAGATAATGCTTATCCTGTCTTTCGAGGCAAGAAAGAGAAATGATCCTTTCTTCTAAAAGACAACTCAGCCTCTGTGGAGGTCTCCCGTGGGGATATGTAGGCAAAGTCATTATTTAATTCTCTGGTTTACAAAACACCTTTCAACCTGCAAAGATGAAGAGGTACATTTAGCCTATCTGCATTTTAACATCTTGTGCATTTCAATAGAGTTACTCATCTTTGCATACTTTGACATGCAAACTCAAAAAAGTGACTATGCTTCTACAGTCATGAATATTAATTCTTTTGTCAAGAGAAATGGGTATTCTTTTCAGAACTAGCAGTTAAAAAATAATTCACAAAGCTTCTTTAGATCTTGAGTCCTAGATTGTTTTGAGAACTTCAGGAAAGAGAAACCCCTGAAATGGGAAGGTCTTGAGAATACTTTTTGTACCCCTTACAGCTAGGTTTGCAACAGGTTGGAGTCACAAATTCCTTAAAAATAATTAAACTGTATGTGAACTTCCAAAAAACCATGATACCTCAGCATTATGCGTTTTTTTAACCTTTTCTATAGTAACTGCCAAGCACTATGGGGAGTAAGATCCTTAAACAAAAGTAAATACATATGAGCCTGACCTGAAAATGAATGATGATTGATCTCAGTACATGGCTGTAACTATAAATTATATCTTCTATGACCGGCAATAGGAATTTCACTTTTTGGATATGAACCAGTTAACTCACTGACATTTCACAAGAATGAACATTGTACTACGAGTGATAGTTTTCCATAAATCTTGTCTACGTTCTGCTAAGTAACCATTGGATAACATCCAGCTGTCTAGCTGGCATCTCAGCTTCCATGAAGGCACAATTCAGCATGATTGTGTGAGAACAACTGCTGAAGAGTTAAAGTTTTAAATATTTTGTATATTGGAGAAGGGAGGGAATTTTGGAAACTTTTAGGAAAGCAAGTATCTTTCTATGAATGAAAAGATACATCGGTATCAAAGTAACTTATTGAGCCATTCTGTTTTCTTTTCAATTTTTGGAATCCCACTGATGTTCTTCAAATGGACACTTTTTTCACGTTAATAATTGTGGAAAAGCTAATTACATATAGTGCACTAACGATGCTCTACAGTATTCTCATTACCTACTAGGATGAGATATTAAAGTAGTAGGAGTCCTCCAATTTTATTAAAGTGGTCTAGTATTTTAAAACTACCTGATAGGAGGAGGTTAGAGCTTAGCCTAATGGAGTGGGAGATTTAATTTGCAGAGAAAATTAAGAGTATTCTAAAAAAACTTTAAAATGCATTCAGTCTTGCTACTAACTTTGTTTGTTGAAATCATTATCGGAATTACTAACTTGAAAGACAGTGAAAGAGCATTGCCCCTCAGTATTATAATTGCTAAGGAAAATGGTCCTTTATATTAATAAAAAGTAAAAAAAAATATGCTCTGCAGCTTACTGTCTCAGTTGGCATGCTTTGATTTTTGCACACATTTTTCCACGTAATATATGTTAAAATAAAATTTTAAAAATCACTTCATTTTTGGTAGCATGTATAGTTTTAGCACTAAGAAATGTTTTCCTAGTGCATTTTAACCCTAAGTTCTGAATCTGACCTTAAAAGAAAAAAAAAAAGGCACTTCCAGAAACTGAATGTTTTATTACTAAACAAGACCAAAAAGAACGATGATCGCCTTGAGGGTTCTGTTTTCAGACACTGCAAGAAACTGAGCCTGACAACAGCAGGAGCGGGAGGCTGGAATAAAAGATGTGCCACCAGTAAGGCAAAGAATTTTTGGCCAGTCTATCGAACATGTTGTTGTAATTCTCCCTCTCTCTGTGTGCCACAGTCAGTACAGTTCTCATTCTTCCAATGCATATAAAAGTCTCCATTCTGGACAGCACAGTAAGCACAGAAATGAAAAATTGGGACCTTACTTGGTTCTGCTCTGATTCAATGAAAAGTGCTCCAGTGAGACAGTTTTCAGTCTGATCATCTCTTTTAAGAAACTCTTTCCAGCAGTAGAATATGTCTTGATTGTAATCTATTGCTTTGGGGGTTTGCTTGTTTGTTTCATTTAAATATCTGGATTAACACTTTAACTGCTTTATTGCCTTTTTATTTTTCAAAGAATTACAAGTAGCTGAAGTTGGAAGGAGTCACTGGAATTATCCAGTCTGACATTCCTACTCAAAGCAGAGCCAACCAGAACATATTGCCCAGAGCTTTGTCCAGTTGAATTTAAAATATCTACGAGGATGGGTACTCCAAACCTTTCTGGTCAACCTGCTCCAGATCACTGTCACTATTAAATGTTTTTTCTTATACTTAGATGACTTAGATGGAAATTATTGAATTTTAGTTTGTGCTTATTGCCCCTCATCTGTCACTGGGTGGTACCAGGAAATGTCTGACAACATCTTTTTTACTCATCCCCATCTAGTATTTGCATACTTTGATAAGTTACTTTTGAGGTTGAGAAAAATGTGCTTTAAACACAGTAGGCATATCTGTGCTTTCTAGGCTATAGGGATTGCTGGCATAAAAACAATTTTATAAGCTCATTTGGGCAACATACTTGATCAATTTTTCAAAATCTCATTAAAAAATAATCTATGAAATACAAATTATACAAGTTAAAGTTTCTGTAATATTTTCAAAATTAAACACATTACTTTAAGATTTTTTTAGAAGTAAAACTACTCCATCTTTTTGAAGTTTTAAAAAATAATTTTTTTTCCTGAAATGAATTGCTCCTCTTCATTACAGTTTTAAGAATTCTGAACATAGAAAGATTCAATTACTACATTCTCTCCACTACATTACAAGCAAAAAATACAAAATGTATCCCTTTTTCCTTTATTAAAGCAAAATCATACAGTGATCCTCACATCCTTGTAAATCAGAAGAAAAAGACAAAGTTAACCAAAGTTTGGGGTTTTGTATAATGGAAATACATTACAATTGCAGGAGACTTATTATCAACATTGTTATTGTGGGGATTTGGTTCATTTGTTTGATTTTGTGGGTTTTTTTGTGGTTGGTTTTTTGAGGGTTTTTTTTTGCAGACAATGTTCTTTTACAGTTCCATTTATTGAAACCTTTTCCCTGCCTCAATTATTACTTTATCAGACTGTTTCAATATTCTCACAAGGCCTTTATTGTAAGTTTCTATTTTAATCTTTTATACTTAAAAAAGATTTGATTAAAAAAGAACTTCAACATCAAAACACCTAACTTTATCCATATGGCTTCTAGAAACTTCAGGTTAGTGATTGCAGGTCTACAAAGCACAGGATATATAGGAAGGAAATAAAAGCAGGAAAAAATATGTGCCTTGAATGAGAGATGTTGAACCAGCTCTGCAGATGAAGCCATATAGCTATGTATACTAACTTAAAGGTAGCTGTCAGAGAATCTGTTGAAGGTTAGAAAATGTAAATTGTGACAAATTTATTATAACATATATATGTGCAGTTTCAAACAAATCCCATCTCTGTCCATTTTCTCTACTAGGCTCAAACATACAGCCTCTCTGTATTCTATATTGCCATCATATGGAGGAGATCTTTTTAAGAAACAAGCCATGTTTTTTTTGTGGTTTCAGACCAAATGACAGTGGGGAAACTGAGTGGATTCAAATACCTAAACACTTTCACCACAGATATATACAGTTGTAAAATTACATGACTTCCCTGTTCTCTGCCAGCATGTGAAGTCCAGGAGAGGCTGGGGGGTCAGCACAGGGGTTCCAGATGTGCCATGCATCTCCCTTTAACTTCTAGTGGAACTTCAGTGAGATGGTTGCAGGGCTATTGGATCCTTCAGGTTTTCTCCCTGAGCAACTCTGGACATTGTCCATACTGGGATGATGCAGAGAATACTTTGAATCCAGATTCACTGGATGCCCAACAAACAACTGGCATTCAGTCTTCCTGTGCCAAAGAATCTCAGCAGTCACAAGTTTCACTGTCAAAGGTTTAAGTTACTTCTCTGCTTAGCTGCTCTCTTACCTGATAGCATTAAAGCTTGTCCACATACACTTCAATTAGGTTTAACTTGTGCTAACTGTGACAAGCAATACAGTAATGTCTGTCATTATTGTTGGTAAGAACTTGGGACATAATTCATCTCAGCATTAAAAACATAAACATTAGTCATCTAAATTGTCTTTACAATAGCTATTTCTCTTCACTAACTGCAAAATGAGCCTTTTTCAGGTATAGATAACATTTAGGTCACACAAATCCTCCCTTAAGCTTAAGGGAGAACTCAGTGAAGTGCTGAGCTAGCACCCAGTATTAGGTTTCTAAGGAAGCAGATTTTTTTTTTCTTTGCAGATATCCAAACCCACAGAACCAACTTTTCCCTTTTAAATTCCATTGTTTTCCCTCTTATTTTTAAAGCATACATTTCATATAGTTCGCCAACTCTTTATATATCTAGCTGCTGACTGGTTTCTAAAAGTCCATTTATGTGGTCACCCAATGCTTCTCAGACCATTTTTCCAAGTAATTACTTTCTAAGTTGACTGTTTACACACCGCTGTCTCCTAAGGACACTATCTTTCTGACAGTTTAGGGCAGTAACTAAACAAGCATAATATCATCCTAAATTGTCCTTTTTACACATGCACACATTTGTCATAATAGACAAAAAAGAAGAGTATGAACATGAGCTTTCAGTCCGCTGTGACCAGCACTCACCCCATGCCATTACTGGTACATACTCTTTCTGTTGAGTTGCTGAAGTCTTAAGTGGGAAATATTTAAAACATTTTTCTTCTCTGGATAGAGGTATTGAAAGCTTATGCCTAAGAGCTTTAATACCATCCCAGAACATAATTTGATGTATTCTCCTGGGCATAATTCACATTGTAGTATTCAACTCAACAAGAACCTTCTCTAATTCTGCAGCAGTGCCATATTTTTGCATATAAAAGAAGTGTTAGGCATTTATTTAAAGAGTTTAAGGCTGAAAATGTCTAGGCTTATGTTATATTGCAAGTACATGATTTGATATTGAATTCTTACCTTACTTCATAAGATTTAACTCCATACCTTGTACACTTATTATGAATTTGCTGCAACAGAAGAGAAGTTAGTGTCTTTATGCATTTGATGTCTGGGTGCAAAAAGTACAACTGCACACACTAGCATTACATTTCCTCCAAATGTCTGCTAGTTAAAGATCCCTGAGGATTTTCCATAATTTGTAAGTGAAAGCTGGAAGCCATTTGCTTTTTCTGTGTCTGTCTTCCACACCAGAGTTCAATAAAATATCTCCCACATGGTTTCCTTCACCTGCAAAAACAAAGCAAATACACTGAGAGAAAAGCGACCAGCATCTGAAATAGGTGCATGTTGGTTAGGTGGATATATATGTGCGTGGATATCCAAGCTGTCATTCCCAAAATAACAAAATTTGCCTCCAAAATAAATCTCCTCTATTTACTTTCACTCATTGAATCATCCAGAAGAGTATTTTTCTGTTAATTAAAACAGTTAAATCTTTTTTTTTTTGAGTGTTGGAAAGTCACTGACAATTTTTTTTCTTTTGTATTTGTCATATGCTTTTTTAATCAACAGAAATTATAAAATGCATCTTCAGCATGGGAGTATAGCACTTAAACAGTTTGACCTCTTATACGATCAGATGTTGAAATACAAGTCAAAGTTGTGAAAAGAAAACTAATCAAGAAAACATATATGTATTTTAATTTAAGAAAGTTTTATTATGTGACAGCAAATTACAATGTTTCAGGTAAGAAAGTTTATTCACCTAAAAAAATAATCTGATTCAGCCAGTAAAAAATAAAAATATAATTTGTAAGATGATCAGATTTTGTCTATATGAATTATATGAACTTGTGTGATTGCCATGTAGCACTGGCAATCACCCAACCCACAAAGTGAGATAGAATTGCTTATTATTTTGTTTTATCCTCTGGTGGTATGACTATCATGTACAGCATTTTGAAGTTTGCTTCAAATGCTCTATATGTCTGTATGCATGTGCAAGAGCAGAAGTGTGTTTATAAATATACGAAAAAGTGCAAGAAATTAATGTAAATCATGAGTCAAAAAATGTTGTTGAGTTTAAAGATGGCCTTCATGTAGTCAATAAGATGAGGGTGGCAACCCTGAAACTGTGAGTGGGAAAAAGAGAATTATATTATGAGAGTATTTTTGTACTGGAAGAACAAGGTAAATTTATAACACTGCACCAGTACTTTTCAAAAATGTAAATTAGGTGCTGTAGGGGACTGTCATGATACTGAGTCTGGGCAAAGACTTGAAACACTGAAATCAGATATAGAAAACGGAAAAAAAATTAAATTTCTGGTTTGAACTATTTATAGTGAGCAGGATATGACTCAAAAAAGGTGTTCAAAAGGATCTTAGCATATGTTAGGAGATTAGTGTCCCTGCTGGAGAAGGTTATCATGTTACATATGCCAAAGACTGGATGTAGGTACTAAGGTGGAGTGGTGAGGTTTTCTTTCAAAAATGTTGTCAGAGATGAGGCTTGAACAATGCCTGTTTCACAAATTGTCAGAACTGACATGGTATCTGAAGTATGTTGAGGCAAAATACCAGGAATCAAAGGCTAGGAGCAAATTTTTGTTCCGCCTATTGATCACTTCTCATTGTTCAATGGATACTTTACAGTGTGCAGCCTTACTGTCCCCAAACTTTCCTTAGACACAGCTGCTTTTCTTTTGGATATTATAATCTTCAGATTATGATATCAAAGTAGTATTGTATCAAAATCTTATTTTGTTTAAAAGAAGAGGAAAAATGCCACCACTGTTTTTTTGGTGGTTTTTTTGCTATATCCCTGCACAACCAAATAACTCAGTGCCAAGTAATGTGGTTGCCCTACCAGTTTTGCTTGACATTTTGATGGAGATTTATCAGCATGTTTACTAAACATTCTTGAGTAATGGGTGCATGATCTCTTTCTTCACATTAGGTCCAAAGGATGGAAGAACCTCACGTAGAGCCTTTTGCAGCTTCTTTTGTGATCTTTTCTGCAGTTCAGTTCAGAGCTTAATATAACCAGCTCTAGCATTAACTCTACCTCTTCCCTCAGTGTGAGCACTTTTCAGCATTGTGTTCTTTCCTCATTGACAAAGTCTGTGACAACTTCCTGGATTTTTTACATTATAGTCGCCCTTGATAGCTGAGGTAAATGGTAGCAGTGTTTGATGCATCTCCAAACACATTCTGTTTGTATCTGAGGAATGGAATGAGACTTTCAGACAAATGAAGTATGTCCTCAATAGACATATAAAAGAGCAGCACAATTCACCTGCTTATATCTCTTACTTCTAGAAAAACAAAAACAAAACCAAAAACACATGAACAGCAAATAATTAGTTTTGAATGTTACTGTGGATATTTTGAAATGCTACCAGGGAAAAAGTTATTATCAAAGATTACATCCTATACCATGTAATATACACTAGATATGTATCAGAAAGTAGGGAAAAATTCATCTAGAATGTAGATGGAGATCTACACAGGCATAGAATCAGTGTCATGGGATGTTATCTAGAAAGTGCACAACTCACTGATAACAGGGGAGATAGGAGGAAAACATGATTTCAACTAGGTTGCCTACTACATATGTTCCCAAGAAGAAATTATGTGTAACGTTTACGTCTAATCTTGATATATCTGCATCTCAACAAACGGACTCATTAAATCCCATATTTTCAGACACCGCTTGTCACTATGGCAGTTAGGCAGGCTGCTACTCACAATTAAGGTTTCAATCTTATGACTGAATTCTCTTCAGTCCTTTTCAGTTCTTGACAAAGTGGCTTTGCAGCATAGTTGTTTTTAAAAGAAAACAGAACCATCTCCTTTTGCCGTTTCCTTGAAATCACCACAGATTAGCAATGTTGGATTCTCTGTATCTGCATTTAGCCTCTCATGCAGCGAGCTACGTATGTGACAGAAATAGGCAGTAGGCCATCCCCTCTCTTCATGCTTGTAAGTCTCAAGTTTTGCTAAATGATTTACCCATGAAGCAGAGGACTAGTTATAGAGAAGCTCAGTTATAGAGAGGAATCCTGTTTGAGTTGAGATTTCCAGAGGGGAGGCAGGTCTCTGAAACAGTAGCGTGGGAAGAGGAAGCTATGTAGCAGAGTGTCTACAAGCACATTGCAGGACTGAGAGCAAATGCATAGTGTCAGGGGACGGCTGCAACGAAGGCCAGAGATGCTCTCACCCCCTTTTCACTCAGGGCAGTCTGTACCCAGAAGTCATCAGGGCCTCAAATGATTTTAGTCATCAAACCACAGCAGACCTCAGAAACATGAACAAGGTCTTCAAACTGTCAAGGGGTAAACACTCTTTGAACATCTTTTTTTTTTTTCTGATCTCACTTCACAGAAAAGAGCAGATAACCTGCAGACTGAAACTCATCTTTAGGAACCATGCAGGTTTTTTGACAAATAAATATGAAGTCAAAGAGCTGAAATGGAGCAGTATGATTATTTTCCTTTTCCATTTTTCCATCTTATGAAAAATGATCCAGATATATGACATTTTTTCTTGCCAGCTCCCTTTTTTCTGACCTTACACACCAAGCTGTCATTTATATAATGGGAAAATGAGAACATATGCAGCTGTGGAAAGAGGAGAAGCATAAAGAAAAGCCTGGAGAAGGTGTGATGCTCTACAAAATGTAGCATTTTCTTGATCAGTGAAGAACCCGAAAAACTAACTGGTAGGAAAATTCAAAATTAGAAGGCAGTTAAGTATTCATGATTTAAACTTTAAAATACCTGATGATTTGTAAGACTCATTGTGATAATTTTAGATTGATATTGGGAATTTTTTTATCATTTACATTGGCAATATTGATTCCAGTCTGCATATTTTAAGTTTGAAGGATTAACATTTGCCAAGTCATTAGTGCTAGAAAACCATCATATAAAATGAAACAGAGTGTGTAAGGCCAAAACTCACTTTGATTATATGTGAGCAGTTGTAATCCAGATACCTAAACAGAAAAATGTGTTTGCTATGTAGACTGTAATGAATGCTGTTTCTGCCCAGGGAATATTTTCCTCCTATCTTGAAGACTATTTCATTCTATTCAGCTAAATGACAATCTCAAGATGAAAAAAAGTTATTGTTTTCTTTAGGAGTAAACTTTGAATTTTAAAAAACCTGGACATCCCTGTACCTGAAAGAAGGAAAATTCAGTTTATCTTCCAAATACAAAGAGAGAATCAGCTGAATCTTGGATGTCTTGGCAATACACATTTGCTCTGCATTTTAATATCAAGAATTAATGATTACTGGTGTTCTGTTTGTTTGTTGTATTTTTTCTCCCCTTTCATAATTGAATAATAGTTAAAAATTGCTAATGAGATCTGCAACTACCTAATTAAAACCAATGCTGTTAAATAACTTTTCATACTTATTTTGATTTCTCTTCGAAGTGCACAGGAAATTAATTCCCCAGTTGCATTTAACTGAGCAATTCTATGGATTATGTTTTTTCTGGTTTTTTTTTGTTTGTTTGTTTGTTTGTTTATTCAGGTATAGTTATTATTTGAGCATTGTATGAGAGGAATAGATAAACTAATAAGGTAAACAGCACACAGATTAATTTGAGCAATCCCTAAACATTGCTTTATTTTGTGAAGTGCTACTTTTACACAAATTAAAAAAAAAAATCATTTTTCCCCTGGACAGCAAGAAAACATACAGCCATTAGTGGAAGATTGCTCATGAAAAGTGGTATTCAGACCAATGCAGTTGTGAAAACTCTAACTTTATGGCAATTTTTTACAAAATACAAGCCGTCACCTGACATTGCCACCTCCATTGTGTGCTTGGTTTTAGGGATGTTGTGGGGTTTTGTGCTTGCTCTATGCTCTACTGCAAGTTTTCTATAGTTGGCTTATTTCTTGTGCTGAATTCATTTAGTCATCCCACAAACCTGTGTCTTGTTTCTGACTGGTTCCTTATATATAAATCTGAGGGGAGGAACACATTCTTCTTATAGAAGAAGTGTTAATGGCTGTGCTAAAAATACCAGTGTCACCATTTATGGTGAGCATTTTCTTCTCTGCTTTCCAAGTCAATTAATGAACTGATGAGAAGTCTCAGCAAGATACAAGAGTGGCCTTTTTGCTTTGAAACATTCCATGTTGAATCTGCTTGAAAAAAACCTAAACTAATGCTTGTCTTCTAGAGAGGTAATTGCTCAATAATATATGCTGATATACATAGAGAATGGAATTATACAGCTTTTAAGGAATCATGAGCATCAAAGACTCTAACATCAAGTGCATCCATTATCTGCAGAGCTAAGACTTTGTACTAAAAAGTTGGAGTTTAATGGTGGAATTACTTATTTGGAATTCAGGAAACATGAATTACCTATATTAAAATTCACATTGACAAAGGCCTGAAGACACTAAATGGAATTTAGATCAGTCTAGGCACGTAGATCCAGGCACTTTCTTCACAAACCCATGCCTAAATGTAGTTCTTCTATGAATTTTAAACCTGCACAGATTTTGAAATGGCTGGATCCTCACAGTGAGTGCTACTATATGCTACTCTGATAGGAGTCCTTGCAACATGCATGTCTTATGGACCTAGACCCTACAAAAAGATGTCACTTTAGAGAGACTTTTCTTCAACATTTCTTTGTGGCTGATTTCTGTGGCATAGCATGTTTTTGGTGATTTCCAGCCTCTACAGTAAACTGAGACTCTAATACTTGATGAGGAAGTAGTCATGGAATTCAGTACACCAATGCTTAAGGTATTATGGATCAGTCCTCTAGGCAAGGATGATTGATCTTTCACATGTACTTACTGATGTGACACCATTATTATCCTATTCTAGTAAATGTTTAGCTGGTTACAGAATCTCAGTAGGACTAAATTCAGCATTTCTGAAATGTAAGTAGTAGTGATTTTTTTCCTACTTTTTTTCCTTTGTTACATGTACATATTTTATGCTCTTTGAGGCAGGAACTTTGCAGAATATGTATTTAATTTTTATGTCGTTAACATAACAGAGTTACAGTTTTGATATTTGAGGTCTATCTTAGGAAAAACCTTTGAGTTTAAAATCTGACCTACATTGTTTCACCTCACTGTACCTTCGGAGCGTTTTGCAATGACTATGAGTGCTATGTGGTAGGTTGAAGTTTCTGCATTATACTTGGAGCTGAGTTTGCAATTAAAGGAACCTGAGAATATCATCAAACTTATCACACAGACTGTAAGCTATCATTCTTAAGAATAGTTGCTATGCAGTGAGATTATGTAGAATAAGCCCTTTTAATGCCACTGCTTGAAAGGAATACAGATGTAATTCTAAGTGTGCATGTATGTGAGCTGTTTGTTCATTTGTTTGTTGTTTTGTTGGGTTCTTTTTATTTGTTAGTTGGGGTTTTTTTACTAGACAGAAATTTAAATACAAAGAAGCACAGCACGCAGTTATATATGAATCTGCAATGTGTTTTTTACTTACTACATATTTTCTTTCACTGTAACAGGTCTTTAAGAGAAAAAAAAAGGCTTCTGCTATAAATTCTACTTATATGTCAAGGCCTCTAAAAGAAACATGCTGTGTAGAAGAGGTCTCTGCAGAAAACTGGAATAGCCTGAGGTCAAAACTTTCACTGTTAGAAGATTTGGTATGATTCATTGACATTTCAATGAGATAGATATGTAGACGTGTGTCTTTGAGTTTACAAAGAATACTAGAGCTCATAAAAAACCCACTGAAACAAACATACCAAAAGGAATAAAGTTGCCAGTTTTGAGAGCAGAAGAGGGACCTTGCTCATTGTATAAAAGTTATTTAAACAAAAATAAAATCTTTGTTCTCTCTGGCTATGGAGAAGGGAGGTAGGTATACTTCCTTTCCTAGATTTGTTTACCTTCAGGATTTGGCAATGATGATTCCAGGTCTGTTCACAGCAACATGCCTTTAGATCATTTGCAGAAACTATTGCTCAAATCCTGAAAATGTTTATTTCATATTTATTAAGACTATGCATTCTCTGTCTCAGATTCATTTCAGGTGACATCAGTAAATTGAAAACATGAAAACCATAAATAAAACTATAATCCTGCCTTTTACTCATAAAACCAAGGTTTAATTTTACCTTAAAACAATGCAGATAAGCACAGTTTTGCTGTTGATCCACAGCTGCAGCATGTTGAACAGAGTGATGGCCAAAACCATTCTTCTGCAATTGCAGAAAAGAATAGATATAGCAGGAGATGCATACTTACAGTAAGAGAAGATTTTCAGTGAAGTTGTTTAAGTCTCTGGAAAGCACACCATTGACTTTCACTGGGACTGAAATTCCCATAGTCTGATTTTGAAAAATCCGTATAATATCTAGGTTTTCTAAGTTTCTAAAAATCATTAATTTTAGAGTACAATGGTGAAATCAGTTAGTGGCTGTCAACATTTTGATCTGCTCTTTTGTTCGTTACATCAGTACTTTTTCTTTTTATTTCCTCTAGTCAAAAGGCACATGCTCTTTGTGAGGACTAGTTATTTCTTCAGTATTCACAGAATTAAACATCTTTAAGGGTTATTTCTTCTGGGGAGACCTCTGTATTTGAAAATCTGCTAGGAGTACTTGGTGATCTCTTCTTGTACTCATTTTGAAAGCTCCTAAAGCTTTGTTTGTTTCTTCCCTATATGCAGACTTAATTTGTGCAAAAATCTCCTAAAAGTGAACGTGACACAATATTTTTCACATTTTCTAACATTGTAAGATTTTGATAGTCTCTTTAGTGTGCTAACTTGGAAAAATCTCTGAAAAAGCTAAGGATAAACATATAGCTTTTGCCTCCAAATTTCCTTTTAATTTTGAGGTATCTCTTTAATATATTTTATACAATATTTGCTAATTGATTAATTAAAACTGCTGAGACTGCGTCCCAGCTGTCTTTAGCTAAGGGGTTGTTGTAGCTGACTGCTTCACTGCACAAATTGTTTTTAAGGGAAATGTTTTGTTATGATTTATTAGTTGTTAACTGTCATTTAAAGAAAGTAAAAAATGTTTTGTGACCTAACAAGCAAACTGAGATTTTTATGGCTGTTTTTTTTTGTTGCTTTGATTTTCCAAACAGAGAATTTAATCAAGACAGCAGGCAGGAGAATTCTGCAATAGAAATTACTGAAAGTTTTCTTCCAACTTACATGTGAAATGTAAGGCCTATTTGGCCTATGAAATATCCTACAGGCTGGTTTTTACTGCCACTGCCTTCTACATGATGGTCTCTGACTATTTTCCCTCTTAAAACAGAGGTGAAGCCCATGGCGATTAGAAGTACCAGCATGCAGCCATCTAAACTGAACTTTAAACCACTAGGAAGCCTGCAAGAGTAAAGCACAGAACTGTAGTGAAGTTACAAAATAATTAGCAAGGAGATAAGAGTAAGAATTCAGAAGCTTAACTGTGACATTTCTCTCTGGCCCCCAGCAAACTAATTGCTGCTCTAGAATGTCATCCTGCTTTTAACTTCCTTTGTGATTAAGGAATTTTACATTTTTCATATTTATAGGTTGATATTGTAGAACAGATTTGAAGGCTATGGGTTATAGGAGGTCAGTTCAAATTATGCTGTAAGTAACTGGCTTTCATCCTGAAAAGTCACATCCTCAGTTTCTAGGTATGTATGGGGTTTTTTTCCCTACTTGTTGAAAAGAAAGTTGTGATATTGTTCTGAAGTTTGGCACTACAAAAATAGAATTTACCTAAAGCAATAATAATAAAAATCATTATAATTGTTAGTAGTCAAAAAGGTGCTAAATACCGTTTAGCAATTTAGCATAATTTTCCTATTGTTAAGTGTTGGTGTGTAATCACACTTATAAATGACAGTTACATCCCTTTATTTCCTCTTGTGCAGACTCAGTGCAGTCAAGAGACTCTGCCTATTAAATTAGAAGGATTTAACTAAAAACATTAACCATAAGTAAATGTATCAGTTAACTTTTGTAACATACTTTCATATATCACAATCAAATTACAGTGTTTTCCAAATAAAGCTTAGCTGATATGAATACCTGCAATTACTTCAACAGAAACAGTGATTCCCCACTGATTGTGTTATAACATTTTAATTGCTGTGCCCATTCACACTGAAATATGTGCACTATTTTTTTCATTAGGAGTAAGTCTCCAGCGAAAATAATTTTTGTACACTAACATAGATTGAAACTGGATTTCCACTTAAATAATCCAACATCACTCACTTCTAATCTAATTTTCACTGCACCAGAAGTGATAATGCAAAATATGCAGTTCAATGTTTTTATAAGCTTTTACACTAAGAGCTTGTGGGGGTAAAAAGTGAATTAAAAAGTGAGAAGTGGAAGGAAACAATCTCTTGTGAGATGTTGGTTTTCATTTCTTTTGACAAATTTCTAAAATTTCTGTGTCCCAATTATATTACACAAAGACTGAAAGTCAGAACAGGTTTTTTAATTCTTTGTGTCCTTTTTCTGACTAAGACAGGGTTAAGTATTTCAGTAGCCAGGAGGGGGCATGGCTGGGATACAGAGGTTATTCTGTACCACCTCATGCCATTGCTGGGGCAGGAGAAAGGGACTCTCTTCTGAGGAGAAGTGGTTCTTCCTCCCAGTCTGAGAAAACGTGATGGAGGGAGCTGTCCAGTATTGCTGTTATCGGGGGTTTTTTCCTGTGTGAACCATTTCTTATTTTTACCTTCTCTCATTTAGTATTGTTGCTGTTACTGTTCATTTTCTTATCTCAGCCCATGATCCTTGCCTTTTGTGCCTCCAGTTCTCAACTCCTTACCACCACAGTGGGAAAAGGGAGGGAAAAATGGGGGAGGGAGAGAAAGCAGATCGTGGTTTTGGAGAGTCTCGGTTGTGGCACGGAATTGGGGAGTACCATTCCTAAACCACGACAATTTGCAGTAAATCTCTCCTGTATGTACTCATTTAAAGCATTGCAGGCTTTCATACATGAACTCTATTCCATTTCCTTTTGATAGCCAACAATGATTTACAAAATGATTTGCAAAAATTACACCTTTTAGGCACCAACAGAAACTTCAGTACTATTACCTGCATGGTATTTGCTCAATCTTTGACTATACAGCTGTGATCATTATTTCTGTATGAAAATATAGGCTAGGAAGGCTTAATGTGATCAGAGTTTGGATGCCCCTAGTCAACAATCACACAGCAGATGTCTGAGTTAGAAGATGTCACAGAGCATTCATTCCACTCTGCATGGGACCACAATGCCATATTCAAAGTGAATGTTTTCTTTCCAAACACTCTGATGAGAGTAGCACTATTAACTTGTTAAAAACCAAAGATCTATTCCCTAACCTCTGGACATGGACTGAGTTTCTAATAACTGACTGAAAGTTGCTGTTAATTCAGGAAACATATTTACATCTTCTGATGCTTGCCTTCCTTATCAGTAACTAAATAATCCAAATCATACAGGTTTATGTTATACTGCAAGTTCTAGTGAAAGCTTACACTCCAACAGGATGAATAGGTGGCTTTAACAACACAGAACCTGACTTGCAGCTCTCCACAGTCCAGGAGAAAACTTTACTGATGCATCCTAATCTGAGAAACCTTTGATCATTCATTTTACTTTTCATCCACACATGTTCAAACCTAAAAAAGCAATATATTCACAAATATGAGGATAACCACAGGGACTTCCTTATTTCTCTTTAAAGTGGGTGAGGTTTTTTTTTTCCTTTTCTTTTCTTCATTCCTGGTAAGTAATGTAATAAAAGCTTAGTAGATATTTCTACCTTCCACTGTTTTTAAGTATGTGAGTGCATGAAGTAACTACAAATTTTTTTATGATCTACAATTTGTAGTATGTTTAATACTGTGCTTTGAAGTTTAGGCAACGGCTGGGAACTTCTGCCATTTATTCTGCTTTTCCTTCACTTGACATCATTATGAGAAGTTAGGAGATGGAATTTGTTGTTAAATACAACACTAACATTGAATTATCTGAAATGAAATTTCATAAAAGATAAATAATGTCTTTTGTTTATATTATGTAATTTTTTAAGATTATCTTCTTCAGATAGGACTGAAGAACTTCACAAAAATTGCCCATACATTTTAGCCAAGTCTATCTGAAATATCATTAATTGGAACACAGTCTCTAAAATGTCATTCTCTACTTTTTTTTTTCTGTCTCCAACTATCCAGTGAGTTACCCGTCTTGGTATAATTCTTTATGGAGAAAAATTTATTCACTTTTGGTTATAAAAAATAGTTCATCATTTGGTGCACAGTTTACCTACTAATTACCCTGAAAATTTACCTATCAATTTTATTGACATTTCTTTCACAAAGTATTGGGGTGTACAGGATTTTTATTTGTACCTAATATTGTTGAGTATTAAATATTCTATACAACAGAATATGAAAAGTGAATGCTACTTTTGCTTCAGACTTATTCCAGCAGTAGTCAGTTTTCTGAATATTTGTTAATTTGTCTAAACTTCTGATTTTGAAAAAAAGAATGAAATTATTTTTATATTCTAAAAATTAAAAAGCTATATTTTCTTGGTTGGAAATTACTTTTATTTTACAGTCTTAGATAATTTTATTAATTTTCGCAAAAAACCACAGACAATTCAAAATTGTCTGGACCGTTTCAGTTTGTTTACATAAACAGATTTCAAGGAATTCTGAACTTTCTTCCAGGTTCTTTTATTCAGCAGTTTTTAAAGTATTTTCACTGTAAAAATACCTTGTTTTAAAATCACAAAAACCCCCACATTAAACTGTTAGTCAGTTATCATACACATTTCCATTTAAAATTTGTTTCACAAGTACACAATTCTTGTTCAAAAATGTTTCTAACTAAGGACTTGTTTCATTGGACTTGTCTGTATAGCAGAACATGCACTGAATTCAGATGAAAGATGTATTTGAAAAGTCTGGGGGGGCCTGGTGATAGACATTTCACCATAAAAGAAGGTATACTTGGAAGGATACAAAATCATATTTTATGTTCGTATCTTGGATGAAAAAATCTTTGAAAGAATTTCTAGAACAAATCAGTTTAGGAAGGGATTTCAGAACTTTTAGGTTACATTTTACAGAAAAAAAGCTTAAGTTATCTAATCTTATCTGAAAACTAATTTTATCATTAAAATACAGTAAGGATGGTATTCTAAACATCTTCACGCTGCTGTTGTTGTTCAAGTCCAGTGCTCAAAAACCTGGGCAAGGGCAGTCAACTGAGGATAAAAGGTTGTGTGTCTTCCACCATCCTTACAAATATCTTTTCAGCAGATCTTAGAGGTTTTCCAATGCCCATAACAGTATCTGTTATTTACTTAGTCAACAAAATAAGCAATGCATTAGACCTTACTAGTATCACTGTGACTTCAGAGTGATTAAATATATAGTTTACAATGGACTGAACAGATTTTCACACTTGAAACTTATATTTGACTCTTCCTTAGGCTTGCAATGAGGTGCCGAAACCTAACCACATTTTCCTACCTCTCTTGGATACGTATCCTAGGTAATTACGATTTAAAAATTTATGACTAGTATGCCTCTTACCCCACCTCTCACTTGGCTGTCACATTTTAAGTTGCTCTCCACTGAAACTGCTTCTGAAAGAGACAGCTTTTCCTTTCCTCTGTCCAGCACAGCTGGGTGCTTTGCACCTGAAGGCACATTAGTATGACCACGTGGTGAAGAGGATCAGGCAACCAACACAAGTCAAACCTGACATATTTGGGGGGTTTCTTTTAGCAGTAGTTAATTTTCAGTTTCAGCTCCCTGCCTGACTCCAAAAGCTCTGTGAGGCAAAAAAAAATTGGCAAAGTCATAGACATGTCAGAGGTAAGATGGCATTTTTTTAATAGAAGTGCAAGATGATGATTACAGTGCTTGTGATACTGGTATCAGCGTGAAGATTTACAGGTTCTGTATTAATTTCACTTTCTTTCCTCTTGCATTTTACAGACGAGAAAATTAAATCAATTTGTGTAGAGACAGAGTGAGCTGCAAAATCAACAAAGAGGTAGAACACACAGAAGAGTCAGTGTGGGACCAAGGCATTTTAAATACTGCTTCTTTCACAGAAGCAAGCCATGAGCTTAGAAGCCTCTTGCACATTTATTATTTTGAATCTCGGAGAAAAAAGAAAGTAAAGAGGCTGTCCGAGCAGCACTATGACCCTGCCCTCAAGGTCTCCTGCTTCCCTTATTCTGGAGCTAATCCTCACAGGTCTGTGGGGAGAGTAAATTCAGCTGATTAAACTCTCACCTCCATCCCTCAAAAACAGGGTGGGAAGCTGCTCACAGAGGGGGGGCTGGGCTGCCAGGAGTGACAGAGTGCCGTAGGGAGAGGGCCGGCAGCTATGGCTCCTCCACCACCCCAGCTGGGAGCAGGGCAGCTGGGGTGCATTGCTCACAGGGCTCCTCCCTGATGCTCCTTCTTACAGGATGAGAAACGCTGTCTTAAGGTCTCAAACACAAGGAAGGGAAAAAAATGAGGTGAATAGTCATCAACACCTGCTTTTTAATTAAAAAAAAAATTTTAATGATACAAAGAAAAGTGCATTTGTTTGTCAGTTCTAAAGTCCTTTGTATGAATCTGCTTTCTTCCATTTTAACCAGTTTTGTCACACTTTGTGTTTGATGTTGATATGACCTGAAAGGAATTTCAGGTTTGCCATGTGACATTGTACCACCACAATAATGGAAATTCCTGTTTCTGTCACTCATTCAAAAATAAATATTTTCTCATTTTTCCCATGTATTTGAAAAGCAGATGAAAACAAAACATAATAAATAAAGATCAACCCATTCTGATACTAGATATAAAGTCAAAATAAACTTGGTGTCACATTTCCAATTGAACCTGTAGCTTTCATTCTGTGCTGAATAAAAACAGCCGTAAATCTTGAAGCTACCCAATACAGAACAAAACTGTCCCACCTAAACTAAGTTTTAAAAGTTCAGTAATCATAACAGAGAGATATAATTAGTACAAATATCTATAAAGAGCAGATAGTAATACTTTAAAGAGCAGTCTTAAAACTTCAGTGTTTTCATTTCATGGAATGTCCAATATCTTTGCTTCAAGCAAACGTGACTGGTGGCGTACCTGTAAGCACTATATAGAAATAGTATCTTTTTATATGACTTTTGACTACATATATTTTCAGGCACTAGATGCAAACAAGAAAACAATACATCTCTTAATGGTGTTTAGGATCTAGTGCAGAAATTCTGACAACTCAATAAAGAAAAAAGGAAGTGATTTATCAGTTCCTTGCTATCTACAGCTTCAGAGATTTTGACAGAATGAATTTTTATATACCATGTCTGCTTAAGATTTTTATTGAATTCATACATACAGGTTACCTACAGGATCTTGGTGAAGAGATCCTTCTTATTTGAGGATGTCATTTCTCTGAGAAATGGGTGGTAAATGCTAATTACATAAAGCAGAGTAGCCTGCAATATGTAGGCTCTGTGATCATAATCATCAGCATAATCATGGGCTTTTGTATATTTGAGATTAGAACTGGTCAGGTTTTAGTGTAAAAAATGCAATAATTCAGTTTTGAAAATGTTATGTCAAATCATTTCTGACAATGATTAAGCACCATTTACTTTGCAAATAACCAGAAATAGAATTACAATATTTATCCTAGACAGCATCATTTGAAACTCCATTAAGAAAAAAAAAAAGCTAGCGATGTGTTCAGAAGAACTAGCTATATTGGGAGAGAAAAAAGATGTGGCAGAGAAGGAAAGGCAAAGCTGCATTTATTTTTTTTTCTGAGAAGTTATTACATGTCAGGGACTTTGTGAGGTCAGAATTAGCTGAAGTTGAGGCTTATCCACCAACCTTTTCTGTAGATTTTCAGGTTAAATGGCTAAAGGTTTGAGAATAATTATCTAAGTTGGATCATTTTCTGCTTTATTTTTTGGTGTGGGGCTCTAGTCATTCATCCTACAATTAATTTAGTTTTCTTCCCTGGCTCCAGGACTAGCTCTTCAATTTCTACATTGTGGGCAGAGAGGAGATTTTTACTCAATAATGCCTTGGCAGACAGCAAGTACTGAAGTCCAGGGCAGATCAAGGCACTGGTTTCTACAGGGTGAATTCTCATGCTTCTCCAGGCTTCATGACATTTGGCTATTTCCTGTCATCTGGGAAGCTCAGCCGTGGTAGACACTGTCCAAGGGATAAGGCCTTCCAATTCCAACCTACAGAAATTGAAGGGTGCAGAAAAAAAAACCCTAAAAAATTACTATCTGATATAGATAAGTATATATGCTAGATCAACTTTTGTCAGGCCCTTGACTGTAAAATCATTGCCAAAGCCCTACCAAAGCCTGTAAACAACTGGGACATAAGTGAAGTCTCACAGAAGATCCAGAGGCAAGACAGACATGCAGATACTATCACCACATTTTGGCAGTCCGGCTGATGTATCATATCTGCTGCTGGTAGGCAGATGGTGCCTTCTTTTCCCCTCCCTCCCCTTCTTTATTTTTTCCCAGTCAGACTGGCTGATCCTGCAAGTTTACAACAGGTTAATTAGTGTCTTCATTTTAAGCTACACTAGCCTTTTAGAATGTTTTTTTTCAATCAGTTTGCATTAGGATACTACGGGGGGAGGGCCCAGCTTGCACGTAGAAGGGGATTTGAGTAATCTCACACCATCTAATTGAGTGCATGCACACGTGTGCATTGATCTAAAAAAAAACCAAAAAACCAAACCCCACAAATATGTAGGGGCGTGTTCTATTAAACTGATTTTGTTGCCTATTTTTTCTTAGTGTGGATGGGAAAACCAGAGTGGACTTCCTGTCTGGGGAAACATAGCAAAGGATAAAGTTTCAGGGCCATTGGTGTCAGCTGCAGTGGTGCTGCCTCTAGACTACCTATGAACATTCATATATTTCATGTGACATTCATTTGTTTACCTTCCTGAGTACTAGGGAGATGGCAGCAGTTGTCCCAGTCTTTATTAAGTTGAACTAGATATTCTGAATTCATGCACGTGCTGCAGTTCTCCAGACTTCTCTCAGAAATAAAGCAAGGTGCAATAAACCATGATAACCCTCACGGTTTTAGGGATGCAAGTGTCCTAAAAGTCCTTCAGCATTGAGTGAGTTGCCTGAAGGTATATATCCATCTTTAGCTTCACAAAGTTCAGCACTGACTGAAAATTGCAAGTGTCCAAACATGGGTATATGGTCCAAAACAGCAGGAGGGTAACATTCACAGTACACAATGTCAGTCTAGCGACATGGAGACTGATGTTTTTTGAAGGAGATGGAAGCAGAAAAGTCTCTGTTGGAAGACCTAAATGCTGAAGGAAACCAGATATCTTGAATCTGGTAGTAGATTGTGTCCATGAGTACCCTACTGAGAGCTGAGGATTTCAGCGTGGATGAAGGCCTGTCTGATGCTGTGGCAGTGATTAATGCAAACCATAGAAGTCTGAAGTCATGAAGAACAATTTTTTTAAACTTTGGTTACCGCCAGGTTCAGATTGAATTGGTCACCTCAGAAGGTGCCCATTAGGAATCTACATCTGACAGATTGCAACAGCAGGGAGCATTTTCTCTGTAGTCAGGTTTTCTTGGAAAATGGATGTTAATGTTGATTGGCTCCTAGGGAAGAACCTTGAATGCTGCTATTCCTAATTTAAAGCCTTGCAATTGATGTTATGCTTCTCAGAATAATAGCACGGGTAAGATCCTCCGTGTCAATACAGATGTCCCTTGTGCCAAATGTCCTGTCAAGAAGAGAAGGAATTCCTGACAGGAAGGGTAGTACTCTGCTGTGCAAAAGGGAAACTCTGCTGTCTCTTGGGGTGGGCTTGGGATGAACTGTCATGGGTTAAGGAGATGGATGTGTGATAGGACAGTGGATATGGGACACTAAACATCAAACTAAAGTATGTTTTGGGAAGATAATGCTGTGGATGAATAATGAATAATGTGGATTCTAGATAGAGCTCAGATGTGATTTTAAAAGAAAAAGGGCATGCTAAGTATTTCAAAAGGAAAAGGTAGAGCTTTATATAAGTCTTGGTTGTGGTCTCACATTGTCTAATATTGGCTCTGATTGCCATGGTTATTTTCCATTTATGTGACTCAGAGCAGTTTTTCTGCAGGAGGCTCTGATTACACATCAGCAGGAGAGAGTGTAACTTTCTTCTTTTCAAGACCACAAGGGGAAGAAAAAAATAAGTTAAAAATTCAGATTTGCCTCTGTAAACTCATATTATTCTATCCTAATGGGACCTATTTATGTCAAGTAAACACTATTTATTTTTAGGACTAGAGTTTTAAAACCCTTGTGATAGAGAGAACAAACTGTATCAATATCAAAGATTTACTTGCTTCAAGCATAAATTAGTTTAAGATCATTATTTTTTCTTTACAAAAAATTGTAGCTCTGTTGTGTTTCTTTGAAATGATTACATGGTGTATTATTTTTAATCAGATCTGCAGTTTCATTTTACTTTGTATTGAGAGGATGCAATCAAATACGTAGCAGACAATGCCATGTTCATGTTAATGATGATCCTACAAATTGAGACATTTTACTCTGTTGTTCAGCTGTGTTTTGCAGTTAAGCAGTAAAGTCTTATTTGAAATTCTAATAATTTCAAAGCTTTCTTCAGGATTTATGTGTCTACCAGTAATCTTGACTTGACGAATTGATAATCAGTGGTTAAAACAAATATCCTGAGCACTAAGATTATTTAAAACTACTTATATATCTCTATTCATTTAATTTTATGTACAGTGAACTGATGAGAAAGGTGTGCACAGAACATCAGAAAAAATAATTTTTATGAGAATAAGCACAAGGAACTGAGAGAGGCGAACATGAATTTAATTTACTGAATAAAAATCTTGGGAGAAAATCTGTTCCTCTGCAGTTATGGTAATGTGAATGGGTGGTATTTACATATATTAGGAGGCCTGTTTTCCCCAGAGATCATACACCTTGTATCAGTTTCTGCTTAAATAGGCATCTTAGAGTAGTTCTTTCTCTTTATTCAGATACAGGAAGGCAGAGAGGAAAATTAATTTCAGATGGCTTTAAGCAAATGTTAGAAAGGTTAACATTCACAGACTTCCAAATATCTTTTGGGCAGCTGACATTTTCAAATACTAAGCTTTTTCCTTTAGCTGAATTACAGTGCTGGGCAGAAAGTAATGGATGTGTGAAATGAAATATGCCATTCAAATACTGAAAAGAAGGGAAAAACGGCTTGTAACTATTACAGAGAATAAAAGGTAAAATTGAAAGCCTCTGCTACAAGCTGAGTGTTCTGTTTGAGGCATTTCACATGGACTTGATATATTTTATGTATGAGAAATACTTGGAAACTTTTTTCTCTCACCAAAATACCTGCAAGAGTAATTTATTTTCAGATAAAGAAATTGCCTATTCAAATGAGAGAAAGATGTGATTTAAAATTCCACAAAACCACATTGCAAGATGAACCTGAACAGTAGGCAGAGTTACTAACTGGACTAACATGTCTGAGTACCACTTTGGATTCTAGATGGAGCCAATCTGTTAATTTTTTTGCTTTAAAACTGAATTGCCTATAGCATGCATCCGTACAGTATGGAAACGGAGTATGCATTACCAACATGCATTTATGTATGCATAAGATACATAAATATTGTTCCATACAACAGACTGTGGCTGGAATAAAAAATTTTTAAAAAGATATTTCTTACTATAGTACTGATACCTGCCCATCATTGATCTAATTCCATATAACATGACAAACACTTTTCCAGCAGCACTGCAACAAAATATTTTGAATAAACCAATTTGTACCATGATTCCATTTACCTTTGCAACACAAAATAAGTTTTGCCTAGAGAAACATGAATATCCAAATGTTTATATCTCCAGTAAGATGTATTTGCTAATCAGATGTGAACATTTTTTCAGTCTCCTCAGAAACTAGAGCCTGCAGTGATGTTACGTTTACCAATGTTCCTGGTGACTTCTGGGCCTTTTAGCCCTCTTCAACCACATTTAACAAAGGAATAGATGTCACTCAGCAACGGGATATTGCAATGATCTTGACTAAATTTATCCATGTACCTATAAGGAAGGGAGGGAGCTAGTACTGCTAGACAAATGTACTGCTAGAGGGAACTGAGGGGATTTTAGGGAGCACTTTGTGATGAAAGTCTGCTAAATTATGACAAGTAGGGGATAAGGATGTAGGGAGAACCTGTCATTACCGTTGCGTTGGGAACTGCCAGAGTAGAACAGAAAAATTTCTGTGGGACTGTTGTCAGGATAGGGTAGAGGTGAGATGTTGTTTTATTTCAATGAAAATAGGCAGAGGAAACATACGGGAAGGTGGATATTTCTCCATGACAAACCAGATTTAACTACGGTTTTATGATTAGTGGGACAATTCAGTAGTCTTTAATTCATAAGATAATGATAATAACAACAGTGGTGATATCATGGAATGATAGAGTTGTTTGGGTTGGAAGGGACATTAAAGATCATCTAGTTCAACCCCATGCCATGGGCAGGGACACCTTTCACTAAACCAGGTTGTTCAATATTGAAAGCAGTAAACAAAATTAAAAATAATTTCTCTCCTACATTCATGATTACAATTGAGCTGTAATTATAGGTATCAAATCTAACACATGGGCAGTTCCTTAGGACCATAACATAAACTCAACTCAGCATTTTATTTCAGCAATGATTAATCCTTATTTTAAACATCACTGCACAAAAACACAGCCTTTGTAACAAGTACACATGGCCGGTGCACATATCAAGTATCTTCTCAGCCATAATTACTAGGCTACCAAAGTGACCTTTCCATGCATTTACTCACCCAGTTCCTTAAATTATTTGCTGAGCAGTGAAAGTGGTTCCGACAGGAGACTGAGTGGCACCAAACACACTGGATGTGGTATGACAGTTGCAGCCCAAGAGTGGGTGGGTTCTTTGGTTACTTATCCGAAAGAATGGTTCTGATTCCTGGTGATGGAATCCTTAAACTCTGGAGAAAATGATGGTATTTCACACTCCTGTTTTTCACTGCACATTTCCTCTATGAGCTCTGGCAATGGATATCTCCATGCTTACTATCAAAGACACCTCACTGTTATTGCAAGCACTACAGACAGCCCGGTTACCCAAGTTGGTATGGATTCTGCTGGATGCATAGAGACCTTTGCTGAATTTGGCTCGGTATGTCTTTCCCAGAGCTTCATTTCTATTAAAATTGGAAGAACCCTGTGAGAAGAATTTTGTTTTCTATAAATTCACAAATGTTTCCAATTATTTTTATAGGAACCTGTTTAAATTACTAAGATTATGTGACCAGAGATGATTTCTTTCCTTCCTTGTTATATGTATCAGAATGGAAGATAAATCATGGTGCCTATAGGTGTGAGTGAAATACAATTAGTACTTGTCAAGACTTAGTCTTAATTAGTTTATATGTCCCTTCTTTAGTGGATAATCATGATTCAGTGTTTGTGTATTGACTTCTTTGAGATTAAAAAAATCCAGCTTTTGGCTGTGGTTTGACAGTATGTCAGCTAGTATTTCCTCTTCACACTTTCTTTTCAACAGTGCTACCTGAAAAGAACAAGATCTGATAAATACATTTTTTTTTAAAAACATGTATTTCACATAAAAGGTGAAGAATACTGTCTGTATAAACCTGATAAATACTTTAAACCCCATAACATCCAAGTTATTTAAGTACATAACTCATAGCAATGGATTTAAACATACGCTTAAATATTTTGTTGAATTATGCTCTAAATATAACTGAACATATGTCTAGTTCTTGGGAGCAGGAGCATTAAAGAGTGACAGCAGCTAGACTTAGAAATCACATGCTGTCAGAACAGCATAGCTCAGTGAAAACAATGTTCAAGTAACACCAAAGCAGGGTTGTGTGACAAAAGACTGCGGATGTTGCTGGGGATTGAAAAGGAGAAGTCAGCCAAAATATTTTGGTCCTATGGCAAATACAGGCTTATTGAAGCGAAACTATTTAATAATAAAATGTCCAAGATGAAAGTGAAAGTTGCTATCAGTAATCTACCCTTTAGTGAAAAAGAACCAAGGTTAATTTTCGACATCAAATGTTTTCTCATTCTGCACTGCAATAAAAACAAATCCTCTCATGGAATTCTCCTGTTCACCTTCTTGTTTGTGCTCTGCCCATGTCAGAGAGGTCTGGAACCTCGGTCCACATTCTACCTAAACACTGTAATCATCACCTCATTAACTATTGCAGGATTTCATTTTTAAGCTCCACAGTGAAATCTCAATAGCTACATTTTAAAAATTATTTTAGTAGTTACTTTGTCCCAGTAGCTAAGGTTTATTATGAGTTTGATGTTAAGTCTTATATATGGTTTACGAAATTCAAGGGTATGAATGTTCTTGGTGGTGGGGAAAGTCTAACTTTTGAGCATAGTGTCTGAGGCTTGAGGGCAAGAAATTGTCAATTTTTCTTCCACTCCAACAGTTGCATATTATTATTTGTTTAAAATTTCCTGTCCCTTTTCCTTTTGCAGATCTATTTGTCTGCTTGGATTTCCTAACTACAGGGATCTTACTGCCTCAAAGCATCCTCTATGTTCTGTTGTACCTCTGCTTTGTCAGACCTGTTCTACTCATCTGTAGCAGTTGAAAATATAATCTAAGGAGACATGGGGCTGGACTTTGCTGTACTTGTTTCTAAAATTCTTTCTGAGATCAGTAAGAACTGATGCAGAACAAGCAGCATGGGAGAGGAAAGGACTTTCACTCTGCACTTGCTTTAAAGCAGTTTCAAAGTTGCCATAACTATGCTAAGATTATGGAAATTGGATACATGATCTCGTATGCTGACAAGACTGCACTGACACTGCATATATGAGATCAGTTAGTAATTGTAAAGTATATTCTGCATAGTTTTAGGACTAGATTTACTGTTTTTTACACTTCTGGTTCAGCATTTAGCTGTCTTGTGCAGCCTTTCATAAGGTTTTTTTTCCTGTGCAATAACCACTAGAATGTGCTTAGAGCTTAGCAGGATACTATCAATTTTAAAATCTTACCCTGCATTTTACTGCTACCTTTGCCAATGGCACTGCAAAAATGCTGAAATTTTATGAGACTAAGGGAACAAGAGTTCTCTTTGGAATAGGTTTTTATTTCTTGAAATATATATTGCATCAAATTAATAAAGTTTTGTCTGACAAGAATCCTCTGGATGAGTTTGGCAAGGAATTGAAATACAGTGAATGTACTCTCTTATTTAATTTTGAGTTCTAGAGCAATACTAAAACAAATTTAACTCTTAATTGACTTAACATCTGATACAGAATTTCTTCTTGTCATGTTTTACTACATTTCCTTTTAATAATTTTATATTTCTGTTGAGCTATTATAGCAAGTTTACACTATCTGAACCCTTTCTTGTTTCTGGCCTTTCTATTTCAGCCTAGCGTATTCCGTTTGTATGTTATCTGTAACAAAGCAATAAATAATATGTAAGGGAATCTTTATTGTGATCTAATTTCTGCTTAAGGATAGGCTAGAGACCCTGCTTATTCTGGTTTTGTTGTAATATGGTGACTTCATTTTACAGTCTGCAGTTCCACAGCTTTTAAAGTTATAACATAAAGACATTGTTATGTGTTCAATTGTGACTGGAATGTCTATTTCAGCTCTCACCAAAGGAATTGTCTTTGCCCTAAATCTATAGGGAAATAACTCCTATGGTCACGTATTTTGTATAATTGTCCCTTGTACAAAAAACCCAAACTCTTAAAACTTCTGAATTCTGTAATCACAGATGACCATTTCTGGTTTTTAGTTTAGAGTTGAAACTTGGGAATGGACAGATTTCTTTGTTTTGGTATATGTAATTGCAAGTGCTCTCTTAAGTTACTAACTTAGAAAAGAGTCATGAATTTAATTTTTTCAGTGAACTTTCCCGTGTTAGACCCCAGGCTTACGTGTTTAGCAATTATATGTGACAGTAACTCATTTTTTTTTATATTTGAGCACTGCTCAGATTTGGATTTTCTGCCTTTATTGGTTACCAGTAGGTGGCATCAGTGCCTAATAAAGCTCTGTGAACCTTTTCTAGTCGGAGTGGTTTTGTATTTCATTCAAGACAAAATGTTATTTCAGTACCAACCCATATTATTAATTAAGAAAAAACCCAACTACTTGAATTGTAGCTTCTCAACATAATTTTTATGTCTCTTCCTGCTAGAGTCTGTTAGTTTTTTGAATAACAAATTTTTTAAAGAAAACCTTGTAATCTATCTGAATTTGTAAAACCAGATCTGCCTATGCTCAAGTAATACTCTTGCTTTCACTTCACAATTTCTAGAAGCTTCACAATTATTAAACACTAAATTTAATGGCAAAATTAAAGCAAGAAACAGAGGTAAACATTTGTAATTTCTAATTCAAAATTAAAGGTATGAAAGCAATAAAATGCACTAGTTCATCAGATTGGCTAGAGTTTTTGATGATTTCTTACGTGGTCCAGATGAACTTTTGATCAATGATATAGTCACAGTTCTAACCCCATACCTTCATAGGCATGTTACTAGTATATAGTTTAGATGAGCACTTCCACTTCCTTCCCATAATATCTGTGTTGGAATGCTGATTCCCCAGCTAATTAGTTAACCATGGCCAAACTCAACTAAACTTTCCCTTCTTTTCTGAAGTGTGTGTTAGTCATTGATTCCCAAAGATGTGCATAGAAATGCTGGACTCCAGTCCCTCCATCAAATTTGTCTGGAATTCGCTAATGCTTTTAAATAGTATTAGAGGTTTATTGTCAGGTAGGCAATGAAACAAAATCTCATGGGTTTTTTCCAAGATAAAAAAAATCAAACTCAACAGTCTTCGGGAAAAAATTGAAATATGCAAATATATTTCCCTGAAAAAACACTTGCAAACTATTTGTGTCAGTACTCTGGATTTGACTTGTTCAGGCAAGATTCTCAGGAACAGTATCCTGATTAGATTATGATAATCTGGGAAATGAGAAAAAGATACACCACCACTGATTTATAAATCTTTTAAAAAAGCTAATACTTTGGCCACCCTATAAACTTCCTAGTGCATTTTAGCTCTGAAATGTTATTACAGGAAACACATCCATATGATTCCACTGCCTATGTGGAGAATTTCACCTTAGTTGCAGGCTATATCCCTTAGAAAATAGAGATATCAGTGATTAACAATTGCTGCTGTGGAGTTCTTAAATCTAAATCTCTGACACTCAGCAATCTGAGAGTAATACCTGACTGTCTGGAGGTGCTGACTTCTGGCTGTGGGATTACATACCTTTCCAGACACGATTACAGCTATCAGTGACAAGGCTGTAGCAGGAAGCTAGATGAATGGAGAGGGTATCAGTTTGAAGGAGTGGCAGGAAAAGGTGGTGACATGGTGTTAAACTCCTAGTTGGGGACTGTAAAGTGGAGGCTTGGTTGGGGTCCTAGTGCAGGAATCAGAGAGGGCAGGGCATGAAGGTTAGGGTTTCCTTATGTATCAGAAAAGGAACCAATCTGGGACCCATGTGCTCTAAATTTCCCAGTACCAAGAGCTGTGAGCACCAATGTTATATAGGAAACGTGTAGTGTTTGTTGTGAGTTTATCATATACAGAAAAACTTGAAAACATGCATTAGAATTATTTAATCTAGCAAGCTTTGTTTTTATAACTTTTCTGATTGCTTCATGGTTTGGTATTTGAAATTTTTGACATGCTGATATTTAATCCTTGCAGTTTTCAGTTTTGCTAACAAAGCAGAATAAGTCAAATGATTGTAGAAGCTACTGGTTACTTCATAAATGCCATTTCAAGCCAAACTGTTTCAACTGTTATCCATGAAAGAAGAGGAATTTCTAAAAAACTGTGGTAATAGTAACCCTATCTATTTCATGTCCTGACTAATGCAGCAAAGATGTCACAGGGAGTTAGATTTAGAATACAAAATAAAATACTTCAAAGAGTGTTACTGTACTGTACTCCTATATGCATATTCCCATATACAGTGTGCTGTGCAGCTACCTTGTAAATTATGAGCACTTAGGAGATAAAATACTGATAAATAAGAAAAATCCATCCTCAAGTGCGTGTAAAGTCTGGAGCGTAATTAGGAAGAGGGATGACACTGGTCAGAGACAAGGTAAAATAAGGATGCTTAAAGGAAAAAGAAAATGAACACCATATATTGTATTATAAATGTAATGCAGTAGATAGCAGAAAAGACATAGCAATTCTGTCTTGAGCCATTATGTGACAGTGATTCCATTTGAAAATCAGTCAAATGGGAAAATGTAAAGTGGATGTGGTAATGCAGAGATTGATTACATTGTTCAGAGCAAAAATAGGTAAGTGAGAGAACCTCACTGAATAATCTGCTGGCTTTTACACCTCCCTTTCCTCCAACTGGAATGGATTTTGATTTTCATTTGGTATTCTATATTTTATTTTTATTTTTAAATTTTGTTCAAGGGGACCAGTAAGAAACTCTCTTTCATTCAGAAGCACAGAATCTGTGATCCTGCTGGGACAAGGTTCCAAAGCTCAGCTCCTGCTCACTTGGAGCACTGGCTGATTGATTGCTCAAAGTATCTGCGTAATGGTGTTAGTCTTCTGGTAGTACAGCAAACTAAATCAATTAAAATTCACAGGAGTGCTATCTGTTGCACAAGGCAGTTTGCTGCTTAAAGTGAATTAACAGACCAGTTCTCCTCTTCCATGACTTTGAAGATACTGGTGGTAAAATTATAATAATTTAGAAAGAAAAATCTACTTAGTTTGATACAGGAAACGTTATGCAACTGGGAAATGGATCATTTCAGATTTCTTAAGAATTAGACTTACTGGTCTTCTAAATGGTGATCAACATGATTATATGAACCCTTTTATTGAGCTATACAGCCTTGAAGAACCTCAACGAACAAGCAGAATCAGAGACATATTGTCAGAAGTTCAGTCTTTTAATCATGGGGATAATTTGAGGCTTAAAATGAGCTGTAATGTATGAAAATAAAATCCTGAAATATGGTTGCTTGGCAGATTCCTGAACAAAATCCACATATCGGGAAAATTAAATTTGGAATCTGCCAATGAAATATGGAAACTATTCTCTACTGAAATTGAATATGTATGCAGTTTCAAGCAGGATATCTGGAAGAAGTATGTAGGTTGTTAAAGTAAATATATGTTCAATGTAATTTCTGAATATATGTTGCTAGAATACTGGCATGGAGGAGGCTGTAAGCACAAATGTGCTCCACTGAAACCAAGTCTAAGTGAATTGTTACTGTGCACAAACAGCAGCAGTAACACCTATGTTAATTCAGAGCATTGTGTCTAAAAGCAGAATAAAATTAAGGCTGTGTTTATATGCTGTAAAGAGGTTCTTCTTCATCTGTAGCATGATGTCAACAGCAGATATCACCCCTTTTCATCCCCCAGGATAGAGCCACTATAGCCAGAGTTAATGCTTGAGTCCAGGAAATCAGAAGTGCTCCCATGTTACATAGTCGTAATATAGCCTGTAAGTCTGCAGACTGTGTTGAGGAGATAAGATAACATAAAACAGTTTTGTTCTCTTCAGCTTGCTTATCTGATGAAATATAAGTCAAAATTCTATAAGCAATTTAAAAAAATTGATCTACAAGGTTCAACTGCTGAGACAGCACATCATGCCATTTCTTAAAGACATTTATACATATCTACATATGACATATAGAAAGTCTACACTCTTTGCATATAAACAAGCATCTGGAACACCTAGCTGGAATACCTTCTTAAGTATCTGTCATTCAGTAATGATAACTTTTTCAGTGCTTTCTATCACTGCTAATTCTCATTAGTTGTTGCTCCAGCAGTTTAAAGGGGAGGACACGCTTCAGAGCATACTTCAATGCTTAACACTTCCATTTCCCAGAGATTACTTCTCTGTGCTTTCCATCAGAAGTGAAGGGATGAGTGACACTCCCTCAGTTTTCCTCAATTTGCCTGAGAAACTCCTCAGCAATCTGTCCAAAATTGTACCACCAGATGCCCTGGTCCCCTGAGCCATCCAGGGCTCCTTCTCAGCAAATAGCCGAGCAGGGAATCTGTCAAGATGGCTCAGGCCCAGTTTCCCATGCATCACTTCTACATTGTCTGGTTGCTGGAATCCCAAGATTGTGCGTCCGTGTCTCTCTGTTTCCTACATTGACCTCTAGCTGCTCCACCACTGAAGCACATCCCCTTAGTGGAAATTTGCCTGCACAATTTGAGGCAGAGTGACTGATATTTCCAAAACTCAGAGGTGAAGTATGAATCCTTCATGCCTGATATGATTTTCACAAGGTAATTCCTCTCTGACTAACTTCCATATGTTGCTTTCTTCATTTCCAGCTCCTGTCTGCTACTTGATTCACTTTTCAGGAGGCATCAGGTGATATATTGCCATATTTGTACCTTTTATGTTCATCTCTGGTCTCAGTTTAATACTTACCCCACTGCTCTCAGCTTGTAGCTGGACAAAAAAATATTTTTCTTCCCAGTTGCTGTTCTTTTTTTTTCCTCAGATTAAAAAATAAAAAAAGAAACCCCACCAACAAAAAACCCCAAGCCCATAACTGTTAGCTCAGCATGAAAATCACACCTGAGCAAGATAATACTTTTGGTGATTATGGAACTCAGTTTTCATACAAATGATCTACCTCATAACTTCTTGTATGCCTTCTATGAGCTCATTTAATATTTTACACAGTGCCGTATTTCTAAAGAACAGAATACTTTCATAACTCTAATGGCAGCACTGGCCATAAACACTTTGTACTTTTTTTTTCGTTCACTATCTGAGTGAGACATTTTGGATTTAATAGTTGCTGCCATTCTGTTATGGCAGATGCCAACAGGGTCTTTCAATAAAGCAACTTTGCAAACGAGTTTGTTCTTGAACTTTCCAGGAGGGGATTTCTGTGGGTGCAGCATCCTTTATCATGAGGAGAGATATTAGGTTGCATAATTCTACTGTGTTTACCTTGTTGCCAGCAAGATGCTCAGTTATGTGTGGTTATTGTTGTGTAGCAGTATGTGATGAAAACAGGAAAAGAGAAAGAATTTAAATCTATGTTTAAACATATGAAGTATAAATGTTCACAATTTTGGATGCAGTTAGTGTTTTAAAGCATTGTTCTGTTCAATGGAAGTTCCTTTTAATAGGGCAAGTTTTATATGACACTTTGTGATAGTTCAAAAACTGATGCCAGATTAATTTTTCTTTTGATTTGAGTAGTAAAATGCAGAATTTGAGACAGATTCCTTTTCTTTTTTTTTTTTTTTTTGCTATATCGTAGTATTTTTGACTTTTCAAAGTTTACATATCCCATATGGGAAACTATTAATGAGGGTTTTGCTTGCATTCCTCTATTTGATCACACTAAATGAGACTCTGTTCAAAGTGCATGTTCATGATACCTAGGAGGGAACTTGCTATACCATAACTGCTAACACAAATCCATAAAAACTTTTCTTTCCCTGTAGTCTAAAAATCAGTGACTAGGGAAAGATAAATATGAATTTCATTTATTAAGCTAATTTACAGGCCTCTCATTACCAAAAGCCACTACAAGTGCAATGCACAAAGTAATCCAGTTTTTTACCCAGACCCAGTAGCACAGCTCATGACACAGAACATTTCTGTCTCTTCATAGACATCTAGTAGTGAAATAAATCAGATAAACTGCTCATGAATCAATTATTTCAAACTGGAATTATTTAAAGCATGACATGACTCTAAAAGTAGCATTTAAAAATGTCAGTAGGGGCCAGTTCCTATATTTAATCACAGAAAGAGAAAGAAATAAATTCAGAATACATTGTATTCTCTAGGGAGGTTCTGCACACAATTTATTGCAATGCTTAAGTAATGCAATTTTCAAATCCCTTTTATTTGATTTTTGTATTTTAGCATCTTTCATATCTTTAATGTTTTGGAATCTCTGAGAAAAACTATAAGATAATTATTTGTGAATAGCTTAACTGTTTTTCTTGATCTTACTATATAGTGAAATTTACAGAATCTATTAGGTACTTTTAATAGGTTATTTACCTTTTATGCTGTAAATGAATGGAATGTTGACACAAATAAATGTGTAACCATGGTCTTATTTATAACTTTCTAAATTATCTTTTCACTTTGTTAGAGAGAAAATAGTGATTAAAAGGTTGCATTTCTTCCAAGAAGTTGCATTTAAACAATTTATATTTCTCTACATCTTGAGTGGCTGTAAATCTGTGGAGTTAAAATAAACTCAGGAGATAATAGGAATTTACGCTTACTGAGAATAAGATTCACAATGTTTAGGCTACTCATTGTTCAAGCTGATTTTGCAGTGTTGTAAGGTGTTCAACGTGCTCATTTCATTTTGCAAGTATTTGAATTGTCACATTGATTTTGATGCAAATATTCAAGAAGCTAAGCATGCAGAAAGGTGTATGTAGTCAGCCTGCTTCAAATCAAACGTTTCAAAAAACCCTACTGAGTGACTGTTTTCTTCTGGACTTGTTCCCTTTTCTTCCTGGAAGGAGAGTAGAATTTTGCTTTTCTGTCATGTTGTAACTACAGCAAATGTCACAGTAGGCAATTTCTTCCTTTAAGTGAAGGACTGTACCTGTAAGTACAACTTTTGTGCTAAGTTCTGCATGAGTTAATAGCTACGGTATTTGTACCTAAATTCTGTATGGCCCAGGTTAGATTAAGAATTAAAGCTCACAGCACAAATTAATTTTAATGGGAGCATTTTACCTCAGATGGCCGTTTCACTGCATGGTTTCTGTCAAAATGAAATTGGGTCATATGTCTTTTTCATAAAAAGCTATTATGCACAAAAACTTTTAGTTTTAGGTGGCTGTTTCTTTCCTCAGTATAAATGGGATCTTGGTGCTACACAGAAATATGGCTGTCTTTCCATGACTGAGGGCCCCATTATGCATCATTAAAGGCAATGGAAACTTGGTTGTGGAATCTGGAATATCATTCATTTTTGTTGTTTTGGGAAAAGACAGGTGGAGTTTTTTACTCTTTCTTTCTTTCTTTTTTACTCTTTTTTTCTTTCTTTCTTTCTTTTTTTCTTTCCATTAGCCATATTTCTAGTTCCTCTAATAACTCCCAATCTGATGTTATTGACAAATATTTTTTAGTGAAAATATTTTCTTCTATAAATGCCAGACATATTTTAGCAAAAGCATAGCTATATTTCCTGTCTTGCACATCAGGCACTGCCACCCAGGAGTAGACCTGTTTGAAAGATCTACTCAAACCAGTACTTTATCAGGAATGTTAGCAGCATGTTCTGTCTGCATTTTTAATACTACTACCCATATCAGAGGTTAGCTTATACATTTAAAAGATATTTGGTCATCCTTTACAGATACCACCACAGCTGATATAAGGCTGCAAAGGTTTTATTTTTATACCAAAATGGGGGTTTTTTGTTCTGTTGTTTACTGTATGTGATGCAAGTACGTCAAGATAGTGATCAACAGCAAAACAAAGAATGCCAAAATCAGGATTTTAATATTTTGACCCATTTTGCCAGATTTTAATCTGGTTGAAGCACATTTGCATTACACTAAGAAATAATAAAGCTTAGAATATATACTACTGGATCAGCTGTAGTGTGCTTGGCCATGCAGGCAAATACCTGAATCATCCAGAAGATGAAGTCTGCAGCAGAGAGTGCACAAACCTTCATTACTCCTAATCCAGAAGGGTGCAGGAATTCTTTTTTTCTTCATTTTTGTGTTATGATGAATCATGACATATATGTGCAAATAAAATATGGTGTTTTTTTAGTGTGGCTAAACTTGTTAGAATAACACCAGTGAATTTAACACTGTTTAAAAATTGTAAGCAACTTAACCCTTATTCAGTTATTTCTGGTCTTTAATTCAGACTTTCTGTGTAATGTAGGTGTCTGAAGAGATAAATGAATAATGTTTTATTGAAAACATTTCTCCTAATTTATGCAGTTGTGACTGCTGTACAATAATGATTTATTGCTTTTTTAGAATTTCATTTTAAAAGCTGAAGGTAGGCAAACTAATATGAAGAAAAAGTGAAGTATTCAAATAAAGTAATACCCAAGATCTGATCATTTCTTTCAGTTTTCTCAACAGGTAATGTCTGTAGTGTAAACTCACAAATGTTGTGGTTATGCATCTCAAGGCATATTTCTGAAAGACATCTGTGTCTGGTCTAATCTGTCTTCATCCCTGCCACTCAGTTTTGGTTCTTAATCCAAATGCTCAAAAGCTATTTCAAATACAAATGCTCCTACTGAGCCACTTCTGTGCAAATGTTTGCCTTGTATGTGTGTCCCCATGAGTTTATAATTCATATGTCTGAAGCTCAGTAAGGTGCTTATACACAATGATATCTATGTCATCAGATGCTGCATGTTATTTGGAAAAGCACAATATAGTAAGCTTGTTTGTATCCCTAGGCTAAGAACCAAAATGTGATGTTAGTCAGAAATAAGATAGCTATTCTGACAATTGTAAAATATTAAATTATATTAAAATATAGCATTGTCTTTATTCTAGCCCTAGATCAGAGCAATTCTTCTACCTTTTAAAGTTTCTTCTATTTTTTTTCCTTCATCACAAACTAATACAAAATTAATTTATTTTATGTAAAGGATATTCTGTTATGTTGATTCCTCCCAAATGACTTCATTGTCAAATGACTAAGAACACCAGAAAAGTCCTTTCCACTTAGATGAGTGGTCTGTTGAGCTCAGTACTCTATCTCTTACAGTAGCAACATTTAGGGAGAACGTGATCCTGGTCAGAATCTGTGCTCCATTTGTGTTGCACTCTGCCTGCATTTACAATAGTTGTATTAGAACTCTTTGAAGACACATTCCTGTCTCTCCTTTTGATGTGGGCATATTGGCCATTTAAACCTCCCACCTGTCACTTCTACAGATATGTGTTACTAGCTTTCTATTTCAGGCATGAGTGTATGATTCCGATTAATTTTCATTGCACTGAGAGATTTAATTTGGAAAGGACCATATTCCTTAGCAGTTTTAACAAGAATTGTTGCATCTAGAATTCTGATTATATATTCCTTCAGAAATCCTTTCTAAATAATGTTTTTCCTTAGGCACTGCATAGGATGCCTGCTGAGTACAAGAAGCAGTAAGGCAATTCTGATGTCATATGTAAATCCTACCAGCCATCTCAGGTCAGTTTTGCTAAATAAGATATAAGAGCTGTGTTCTTTACACAAATTATTCATCGTCTCTTCCTTTGACAAGGATGGCCTCTCAAAGACTGGTCTTGTACTCAGTTATCTACTGCACTGTACTGACTTGAAATCAATGCTGTCTGTGAGGACTGTTATACAAAACAAATATGTGTGTAAATGCCATTTTCATCAATATATTCTTTACATATATAAAACTCAATCTGTTTCCAATACATCATTCAAGATCTCTTCACTCTAGGGAGCTCTTTGTTTAGGTAGTTCTGCTGTTCACCTACATTTGGCTTCTTGGGTCTCTGTGGACCTTCAGCAGTGCCTCAGTAGGCTTTACATCACCAGGCACCACCACATTGTCACATGCCACAACCAGTAATATTGCCTCCCATATTTGCTTTTTACTGTATAAGCCCCATATATCTGATGGGCTGGCACAGCTGCCTCACGCTATTATGGACACAAAAGTTAAAAAACTCCCATGAAAGAATTGTTATGCCTTAGAGTCAGAGTTTACTGAAAGCAATATGAAGCCCATAGGAAAGTTTGGTTCTTTGTTCTCATTTAATAAGTAGTGTCAAGGTCATAGACATAACTCTCTTTCAGATAATTTTCCAATCAATTTCTTTTCCATGGGAGACTCTGTCTTTGTCTTTACATGCGATGAACAGCCTGCACCCTCTACTAGTGCCTTGGGCCTTATACGATCCCTCTAACTGGTTATTCCTAAAGTGTGGATAAACCAGGAAATAGTAAAAGTAGCAGGGATGGAGGTTAAGTTTGAAATTTGTAACAGAACTAAACCAAAGTTTTGTTTGCCAGGTCAGTTCCCGGTGTGTTTATCCAGAATGTGTCTGAATGAGTGATCAGATAGTTGTTTCAGTCATCAACATGTGAATCTTTGTGTGTTCACTTTGAACTGTGCATACATCTAAAGATGATTTCATTGCTTGCAGCCATTTTTTTTTCTGTTGCCCATGCCCCCTTGAGCACCAGCAGACATGTAGGAAAAAACTTTAATGTCTTGGAATGCAGTTCAGAACATGCAGAACTCTGGGACAGTAACTATAGAGCTTGCTCTTATATGTTGTTTGCCTCTTTCGCTCTGCACTCAGAAGGAGAATTGCCTTTGGAACATATGTTTCTCCTCTAAATGATTTTTTCAGTAGCAAAATCACCAGTTGTCCATACTTTTTCATTGAATGAAGCAGATGGTTTAAAGGTCCTGGCATTAGCTTCACTGACAAAAATTAATAAATAAATATATTCTACTCTGCTGATTTCTTTGACTTCATGCCTATAGGCCATAGTGGATGATTAGGAAGTATTTCACGGAGAACAAAATGAATCATGAATTCCAAGCTGAGCTGTGCTGTGGCTTACCTAGAGCCCAAACAATGAATATAAAAGTGAAAACACTTATTTGAAGGTGAAAAAGGAAAGACTAGATTTCTCTGATATTTCCTTGTGTTTTGTGTAAAAGGTTTTACATAAGTCAATTTTCAAATTTTCTCTGAGGAAGTTGTTGCAAATTATTAATATAATGTCTCTCTGTGATTCTTGTATTATTGATTTTTATTTCTTCTAGTGTGAGTTCTGCATAGGTAAGCATTCATGTCCTTTTACAGAGGATATTTTAAAAACAATTATGCTCTTCTACTTAAAACTTTCACTTTGTTGGACCACACCTATTTCACACTGTTGGAGTTCGATTCACAAGCCTCTATAACCAGATAAAGTCTTCTGATTGACTTCAACAAGCTTTACATTAAGCCTATTGCTTTTAATTTTTTTTAATAGTACCTCAATGAGTCCATGTATTACTTTTAATTTTTTTAATAGAACCTCAATGAGGTTATGTATTGCAATAAATAGTATCAAAATTACCGTAGAGTTGCTATTCAAATTTATCACGTCCCCTTTTCTATGAATTTGGTATTGGAAACTGGACAGTCTGGGTTTCAACAGCTGTGTGATAATTACTGAACATCTCAGTCGTCTGTTTGTCAATACTGGTTTTATAATATGGGATTGATGTTGATACGTGAAGTATCAACCTGCTAGACTGGACGGCTGTATCCACACTAGGAAATCACATGGAGACAACTTATGTGCTCACATTAGACAATTACAGTTTAAATATTAATATCTTCTTTGGAAGTCATGGCCCTTTCCAATTTATACAGGCTAGAGGATATTCTAGAGGATGTTCTACAGCATTCTGGAGAAAGTAGGGATGATTATGGCTGAAAACTGAGCAATAGCCACAACATGTTTAATAAATGGTATGGACACCTTTGTGTGGAGTCATCAGAAAACAAGTAAATTGCACAAGTAAATCTTTGCAAGACCCTGACTTGGGAGAAAATTCCTAAACTCAAAAGTGAATTAAGCAGCAAGACAACACCTATTTCCCAGTCTTCTAAGCATTTTTTTAATACTATAGAAATTATTCATGTTTTATTTGTTTTAGCAAAATTCATTTCATAGTTTCCATGGCAGTCTTTGAAAGTGTTCTGCTTATTATCTGTGACAGCATTAAAATGAGTCCTCAGTGTGTAGACTACTTAATATACCATTGATACAGCTAAAATTCAGCTTTGTCAGTATGAGATGAGTTTTCTTTTATATTTAGAATAGGAAATAGTATAATTGTTCAGTATCAGTGTTCAGATACTAATTTTTCATAGCATTCTATACATATTATTACTGTCTATACTTTCTACTTTTGTCTCATAAAAATATGTAATAATTCATTTATATGGCCTGTGTTCAAGCAGAGAAAATACAGTGGCTGTGAATTTAGCTGCAGTCTTTAATACCTTCTCAAGACTTCCTAGAAGAGTCAAATTAGTCCTGTATTTACTTCTTTGTTGTTGCTGTTGCTGAATCTCTCAACATGCTGATCATTTTACAGAAAGACTTTCAAGAGAGTGTGAGTCAGTTTCAGAAAAAATGAGGTTATGCTATATTTCAGATGTGAAGTTAAAGATTTTTTGTTGAAATCTAAGAATTTCTTGATATTAATGTATTTCATTTGTGTTTTGGGGGTTGATGAACTGTGAAAGTGCCTGGCAGGAATGCAGCCAGCTGTTTTTTATTCTGTTTTGCTTCTCAAGGGCTTATTTTGCTGTTAAATCAGACTTCTGGAATAAACACAGTATCTCAAAGGAATATTTGCTAGGGTTAAGCCAAGGTTCTCTATATGTTTTGTTCCAGTAGCACGTCATACTGATATGTTTGACTTAATTTTTATAATCTTCATGTTGCAGGAAGAAAAATCTAAATAGCAGAATAGTAATTTGCCACAGAGGCATTACCAAAGCAAATTGGTGGTACTTTAAAGCTAGATAACTGCATAGAAATAACAGAATAAAATTAAAATATATGCTTTTTCAGATATTGGAGCATTTGCCCTTGAAGAAGTACTATCTCTGTTGAAAGAACTATTCCATTGATGTATTGGTTCTTAGATTTTTTTTTTTTAGCTTAGTGTTTTCTTCAGTTTTGTTTTGAGCGATGAGGACTAACAATTCTGAGCTAATATAATAGACCCATTTCTGTTAATTCGATCATATCCAGGAACGTTGTGTTCTTCCTACTGGCAAAAAGCTGTTCTAACATGCTCTGCAGCTTTGTGGATATAAGTAGTGGTTTTTTCTCTATCTATTGTGCTTGAAAGTAAATGTACATAATTTGTATTTTTCCTTCAGTTGTCCACATCTACTACAGACTGTAAGGTATTAGTGAGCATTCGTAACTGCTTTTAGGGCACTCTAGCACTCATTTAATGAAGCAACCAAACAAACTGCTGTGTAATCTGCTAATATCAGCATTTACAATGTAATTAAGTGTTTGAAAATGAATGTCTTATAGTTTTATGACTAATTAGTTTCTGCTGATTATCACAAAACACTTAAAACTGTAACAACTAAACAGAATAATTGAATAATTGAAAATGAGGCCCCAGTGTCCAAACCATATAGGTGAAATTATGTTCTCTTAGATCATATATTGCTCTGAATTTTCTTTATAGAAAGTATATATCTGCTGTAATATCTGGCCCTCATTTTGACAGTCCTGGCTTAATGCTTCTTACAAGCTGTGAATCAGAGAAAGATGATCTGGTAAAAGAGACAGTGACTCAATGAAATAATAGAAGCAGCAAGAGTGTGAAAGCAGATGGGTTTTATTACCAAGAATAAATTATACCTCAAAATATGGTGAGCTACTGCAAGCTGCATTTTTTGTCACATTTCTGATTATTCTCTTGGAGCTGAGTGTTTGAACGGCTCTTTTTTGTGTATTTTACCATGTGTATCCTCATGGTCTTCTGTGAGTTAGACTGGAGAGTAAAGGATTTCTGTTTAAACAAAGTAAAATATGGCAAAACTAATATTAATTTCTTCCAAATTGTGCCTGTTTTTGAAAGTCAGGGAAAAAAATCAGGAAATTTACATTAACAAACTATGCGATCTGTGATTTTTTCAGGTTAAAAAGAATTATGAAAAGGTTAATTTCAGGTAAATAAGGCTGAAATGTAGGCTGGAAAACAAACATATCTTTGGGACGTGCTGTATATGTAATCTACTCTGCTGACATTTACATTTTAATTAGTAAGGTAATAGGTCTTCTCAAAATGACATTTCAAATAAATTATTAATTCTAGGTCTTATTTAACCAGATAATAACCTTAATTTACGTTGACTTAGTGAAATATACAAAACAGTGCATAGTCTAGATTTTGCTTGTGAAGTAGGAAGACAATGGTGAGAATATGTTCTAAAGGAAGAAAAAGAAGCTTAAGAAGCTTTTAGAACTCTAGGATTCAGTTATGCTATAGAACAGCAAGAGTGATGGTTTATTCCAAAACTGGTTTATAACAATAGAGGTATATTGAAGAGTATCAGGGGTTAGCCTACATACAGCCTTTGATATCTGACAGACTTGTTAACAGTTTGCATGAACTTTTCCTAAATATAATTTTGTATATACATATTTTCTCAAAATTTGGGCCTGGAGCCTTTGCTATATGTGAAAAAAAGGGGAAAATAGTCTGAATTTGAATCTCAACATAAAACATTGAAAGTAACTGCTCTGTGGAATGAAGGTCAAGGCAGGGGGAAGGTCATGAGCATCACAGGGAATACCCATTTTTTCTTATGTTGGCTTTGTACTGCCATCTTATATTCATTGATATACACAGGGCTCCAACAGAATGCGGAACTTGCACAGACCAGATCACAGCCATTCTTCAGGACTCTGTTCATCTTCCGCAAAGGGTAGTCCTGCTCTAACCCTGAAAAAAACCAAACTGCAAAACATCCAAAAGCCAGAAGGTGAGAATCTAAACGAAAATTTCCCAAATGAAGCTTTCTGCATGTGTGAAGTCACCCAACCCTGAAGAACTTTGAGGCTACCACAAAGCTTTGTTAATGCAGATACAGAAATAAGACATCTCTCTGTGCAACTGTCCTGGAAAGCCCATTTTAGCAAGCATTCTCAAAGACTGCAGAACACACAAGCACTGAGAGTGAGGGGTCCTATAAAAACATGAATGCAAATGTTAGGGCTTGTCAAATCTCCTGCAACATCATGTCCCCAGGTTCAGTCAGTATCAAGGCTGAGCATGTATTCCCAATATGCCAGTGTGTATAAACACATAACAGGAATATATGCAACATATCAACATAGAAAATACAGAGCTCATTTAGACAAATACTGCACCAATTGCCTGATTCTGTTCACTTGTGTGACTGCTCAGGGTGAAAACCTGATAATGGAAAATACATATATATATATATATATATAAAAAAAAATATATACAATACACACACATATATATATATTCATACACATGTATATATATGTATTATACATACACACACACAATGCCCCTTCAATAACTAGCCTTTGAACACTTAGCTTGTCCACTAACTGAACTTTGACCTCCTCAGTTGCTGGCACTCGAGCATGCTATCCCACCCCCAGGCTTACAGCCTGACTCCTACTTCTGGGACAGATGGCCTTTGTCCACCCATACCTCCAGACACATAGACTAGGGATCCTTTCAGTAACTACCTTCAGGAATTCATCATCTGCCCATCAGTCTTGGATTTTCTAGCCTTTGGTGGCCTCACACACTGACATGAACATGCAAATAGCTTCCTGGCCCACCCACTAGCCAACTCACAGACCCTCTGATATCTCCAGTATCCAGCCCAGATTTATGTCTGCTCCACTACCCCAGGCCTCTTACCTGACTTGAGCTAGTCCAGTGCAGCAATCACACACTAACATGTGACATATGGACCAATAGAATATTAATGCGCTCCAGTCCCTCCACTTGCTATCACCACAGAGAGATGGACTGGTGAGACTAATCATGCCCACATCAGCAGCTGACACACAAACTGCTAGACACACAGACTGTAGTCTGTCATCCCAAATAATGGTTAGAGATGGAGTCGAACTGGAAGATAGGGCAGGCTGTGCAGGTCATGTGTAGAGCATAGCCAGTCAAGTGTACAGAGGTTTACAATTGATTGGTCCTTTCCATCTCTTTGTCTCTTTATTTTCCCATGCTTTTTCCTCCTCAGAACTCCTTGACCTCTCCCTTTCCCCATCTTTGGTTCTGCCTCTAAACATCCCATATTAAGCTTTATACAATCTCAAAATTCTCCCCTCCTACATACTTGAAGTATATACAATATCCTAGGAAGTGACCACTTCAGTGTGTGAAGTGATCCATGGAGATCCTTCCCCACTGAGTTCAGAAGATGGGCAACACCCAGCACATCAGTAGAGGCTTTTATGGGATGGCTGGGACAGGGGTTCATCTCTATCTGGCTTATTTTGGTTCTCCTCCAGGCATTGTGTCTGTGTGCTTCTTCATATTGGTGGAGATGAACATTTAATCACTTGTTCTAAACAGTATAACCTTTAAACATTGATCTAAGGAGAAGAAGCTGCTGCTTTTTCCCTTCTTTCCCCTCAAATAATAGTCTGATTATTAAAGTACAAGTTGAGAAATTCTAGTTCAGTTTATTCCAGAGAGAGTGCCTCTACATCAAAACTACAGGATCTTTGAGGAGGAAGAACTTTGTTCTTCAGTTACTATAACTTTCAGACCTTTAACTAAGAGGTTACAAATCTCTGATTTTTCTTTAGCACTTTGGGCCCATAAATTATTGAGAATTCATTTTTCACATATATTTTTTGTAAGAATATTTTGAGAACATCTTCCTTTTCCTTAATAAAGCTAGACTATAGTATAAAAGTTAGGATAAGAGAAGAAAATATGGGTATGACTCACTGTGGACAGGGTATGGGTTTCAGTCCAAGTATCTCATTTTTTGCATGAAAACCTTAATAAATAAGTTATTATATGAAAGAAGATAAGTGATATTTGTTCTTCTGTTGACAGAATTTTATAAAAGGGTGAGACAAGAAAATGCTTGATTTCTGAGCCATATCTTCTTCCCTAAGGCTGTACTAGTATGAATAATCTTTGCTTCCTGGGGACATTTGCCTCTTGGGGTGAATGCCCCATCCCTGGAAGTATGACAGAATAAGTTGGATGGGGTCTTGAACAAGTTGCTCTGGTGGAAGGTGTCCCTGCCCATGACAGGGGGATTGGAACTAACTGAACTGTAAGGTCCTTTCCAACCCATACTATTCTATGATTCCGTAATTAGGGGGGTAATTTTTCTCCCAAGCTAGAGCACAACTGCTGGTACCCCCCAGTACTGTGCTGTACTGTACCAGCTCACATTAGAATTTCTGGGTTCTCTTTGCAATTTATAGAGCGGTACAGCCCAGCCCTGGGTGCAAAAGAGCACTACAGTAAAACAATAAATCAAATTTTATTATACATGATTGATTGATTGAAGGTCTGTTAGTATTGGATTATAAACACAACTGTATTTTACAAACATTTATGCTATTCATACGCAATTGATTGTATGTAAAAGTCTTGACTGGAGCAACTCTAGGATTGTAATTTATCACACATTCAATTTTTAAAAGATATAAAGAGAAATGGGAACACTGAACTCTAGAAAATACACCTCAGACTTAACATTTTTATATTTTTTTTCTCATATTTTATCAAAGGTATTCTACATTTTTTTGCATTAATACTTGATCTCTTAATGATTCCCATTTTTACGTAAATTTACATTACAAAACCATGCAGAAATGAACGCGTTGCAATAATCCTTGCAAAATCCTTGTCAGATTAAGTACAATATATAAATTTTACTAGCATTTGAAACTAAATTCAGACTCCATCTGCCATATATTATCTCCAGAGAAGCTAGGACATGCACATATGCAATTGGATTGTACTAAATAGAAAAACAGCCAAAGTGCCGTACAAAGAGTATATGATATTTATTCTTGGCTTTAACAATGATTGTTTATTTTTAAATTTTGTATTAAGGTTTCTAATTCTAGGAATTCATTCTTCTAAAAGAATGAAAAATGTATAACTGCACTGAATAGGAGTTTGCAGTATTTCCCCAATTAGATGCTCTATATGAGAGAAAATAAAATACAATAAGTATAGCTCATCTCAAAAGAATTTAAGATTTTATTTATATTTCATAAAAGCCTTAGAAAGCTGACTCATCTATTTCTAATGCTTGGTTGTTGGCATGCTTTGTGTGAAATACTTCTGATACAAGGAAAATAATTGAAAATTTACTGTCACTGTGCTAAAGAAATGCATAAAACTTGCCATAAAAATTTTGTATTAATTGTAAGGAAAATGAATCTTACAAATAGCTTTATAATTTACTCTCAGAACTTTTAAAGTACTTTTTCTCTACCTTTGAGATAGTAGGAAGACTGACATCAAATGGCTGACATTTATTTTCTTTCCTTCCTTTCTGATTTATCCCTTCACCAGACTTTCAAAGAAAAAATTATCACACCCTCTTGATGGGACTTAGCATTCTATCACTTCCTGGTTACAGTTTTTGACGTTAAATGCTAAGGTTTCTAATTTTCACTTTGTTCTTTTAAATGGCTGCCTCCTCCCTTCGTTTTCTACAGGAGAGTAGTTTTTGCCAGAACGAGCTTTTAGTGCAAGAATCCAGGGGGGAAATAATTAACCTTCTTTGGAATATGTAGCACCAGATAACACCCTTCCAAAAGCAGTAATGCATACGCCCATGCATTCCAGCATGGATTATTTTAGGATGAGGTCAGACTTTTGAAGAAGCTCGTTTCTTTTCATCGACTATAAAAGGTCTAGTGACTCTAAAAGACAACTAGTACCACTAAAGTAGCCTGCAGGTGTTTAAGTTGAATAGATAAGTCCTACAGTGAAAAAAGAAAAAGTAAACCTGCACAGCAGGTTTTTATCTTGGTTTGGTTGGGGTTTCTTTGTTTGGTTGGTTGGTTGGGGATTTTTTTGCAAAACCACACATCTGCAAAGAATCTGACTTTTGACTTCAATAAACATTTTAGAGCCCTGCTTAGGCTGAGAGGAATTACCCACTGGACTTGTCTGTCTTTCTGTACAGACAGATGCCTACGTTTAGATTTCTAAAACACCATGAAGTGACTCCCACCATAACAGCTGAAAAGATACGTAAGCAATTTTTCTGACTTGTGTGATCCCTCAGTCTTCACCTTATACATCAGATTAAACCTACCCTAGCACATATTTGAAAAGCTCAGATAATGTATTTCCTATATGTTACTTTTTGTAAACGTTGCCTATTTTCTAGTTGCTTTAGGTGTTTTGCTAATAACCAACCTTTTCACTATATGTGATTTAAATGAGGATTTCTGAGTTCTAAATAAGAGGAATGTGTATTAGATTCATGTGTTAATGAATGGTGTTTCTGGATTGATCCTGTTTTGCTGCACAGTTCTTGGAGATTTTAAGGTTTCTGTTGATATCTCCTCTGTAGGTGATGGGTGAAGATGGGTGATTAGGAATAAGCATCACAATGACGATATTTAATAACTGTGAGCACAGGGGCTAACACAACACAATGTACTGATGAAAAAGTACTCTGATTTCCACAGTAATCAAAACTGTCTGAAATCTATGCAATATTCATTTCACTTTAAAAAGAAAATGGCCCTTTTATGTTTTCAGATAACCTAAACAATAAAATAGTTATTAAAATGGAAATCCTAAGTTTTGCATGTGCATATAAAAGATTCAGAAAAGACAGAATAATATACCTGGAATTTTGTGTGTGTTAGCTATAGGAATACATGTGACTTTATAAATATTTATACATGGTTCAAAGCCATCTGTCAACAATTAAAATATATGTCACATTTAATAACATAGTCTGCATAGATTAGGATTACTATAATTAGACTATTGTGCACATATTACAGGTGCAAAATGCATGAACCAGGCTTTCCCAGGGATTTCAAAAAAGGCTTCTTCTATTTTGTAATATTCTCCATGGTATTTGATTGCATCTGAATAAGTAATACTGAGAGAAATAGCATAGGCAGCTACTTGAACTTGAAGCTAGCTTTTCTGAGAAAAGTTGTAATCTTATCACATATACAAAGACCCAATGGGATCTAAAGAATATCAAATCTTTCTGAGAAGACTCTGATTGTAAATGGTCCACTTTATGCACCAAGAAACCTGTTCTCAAGTAATGCACATGTCCCCTCCTCCACCACTTTCATACTTCAAGGACACCTTAATTCTCTTGAAGATTTTGAAAAACAGGCATGATGCATTTTGACAAGACTAGGCAATGGGAACTATTTTAAGAATAGTTTGGAGGCAAAGAGGATTTAAAAATACAGCCCTTCATATATGATGTCTCAATTTATGCAAAGCAGCCCTACTACATGAGTACAACCAGAGAAGTATAGTTATACAATGAAAATAAATGACAACTCAAGAATGGAGACAAGGGGCAAATTGAAGAGTGCTAGCACACAATCTCAGCAACAGGAAAACTTTCAGTGTAACATTTAAGTAGGGCATTAATGATGTACTAGAGTTTATACTGGCATTCTATCTGAAGGATATATTCTGAAAATGAAAACAGTATATATTGGACTTTAAGGAAAACTTGGTAAATAATTCAGAAGATTCTGGATGTACGTTTTTGCTGTGGTGTATTTTGTGGCAATCTCTTATTATAGGATGGGGCCAAACGAAGTCACACATAAGGACATATGCTTTTGTAATTGATTCTTGGTCTTACTAATGTAAGGAGAGTCCTGCTTATCAGTTACATTAGTTATTATCAAGATTCTGCAGAGTTTCTTTAGTATTGGTGGTGGGGAGGTCGGTGGGGGAGATGGGACATGACAATATTTTTGCACAGAGAATCCCTGCCCACAAAAACTGCTGTAAGCAACACTGTTATGGTCCATTTTGAGATAAATTAATACTGAAGGATTTTGTTTCATAGTATTTGAGTTCTGTATTAAATTTTATAGGTGTCTACTGTCATATCATATTCTAGATAAATTTAAAACGCTCTGATCTAAGGAAAAAGTACATGTGCAGCTGCTGAGGAGGGAAATGTATTTTTAATGTTTCAATACTTTAAGTATGTGGGACCATTTTTCACATGTATTATCTACAGAGCAATGGCTAATGCAAAAGTAAAGGTTTCCTTCTATTTTCTTTTTGTATTTAAATTGCTTTCAAATGTTTCTAGGAGCATACTAGTTTTATAAAGTTATACTAAGTTTGAAATGGTTTTTTTTCCTTGGTGAAAGATTTTTATCATTTGTTTATAAACGTATAAAATTTCATCGTATAGGGATGTGATGTTGTAGTTTGTTGTTAATAATTTTGTTCTAACTGTACATAAGAGTGTCTCAGTTCTCTAAGTCCTTAAATCACTTGTGGTAGCAGCTTTTATTATCAGTATATGCCTCAGTTTTCTTGGAGACAGCTGAAGAGTTGGTAGACATAAGTGTCTTGGAGCATATGCTGTCATTTTCGTGAGATTCCTGAAATGATGAGTACCCCACACACACGGCTCCTGGCCCAGCAGACTGCCTGAACTGCTCACTTCCAGTCTTCTGCTGTGGAGGTCAGAGGCATGTACGCATGACAAGCTTATTTTTAATATTCCACTTGCTGTTGTAAGTTATTTCCAGTTTGCATTACCTGGCACTATAAACAACATGTTATTATCTCCTTGAGGAATGAAAACGCTTACTGGGCTGTGTTTGTCACTAATTTGTTAATTGTTCCATTTTATGTGCTAGGCACCAACGATAATGGTTCTTATAATCTCTCACTGATTGTGCTGATAAACCATGGGTGAATTATTTCGCAGTGTCATCATCAGTTCTCAGAGAACAGGCTTTTTAATCATTCACTGACTTCATAACTGAATTACATAATGCAGAATACCTGTCAGAAAACTCAGCTGCATAGAGCCTGGAAATTAGTATAATATTAGATTGGCATGATATGAGAACAGAAACAGACTTATTTACTTATTTCTGACTCTTTTTTAATGCTGCAACACTCTTTTAGTTCTTTTTGAAAAGAATTACTGGAGACATACAAAGTGGACTGCCTTGTGGGATCCTCATATTTGAAGCAGAATTCCTCCCCTATAGTGTCTAAGGAGAAGCTAGCACTCGTTATGATGTTTTATTAGCAGTCATAGCCCCAATGACTTTGCCCAAAATCTAATATTAGACTTCCAAATGAGTTATTTTTTTTGTTGTTGTCATTGGACAATGTTTCTATTTCATTTAAACATACTGTTTCCCTTGTTTCTTGATATTCTATTTCTTCACACAAACCTGGATAAGTGGTACTTCTGAAAATGTCTTAGAATTGTATACAGAACTTCAAAAAGTGGCAAAAATTAATTCTGTAACAGTTTCCTTAATAAATCTGCTCTCTCTTTCAAGTTATATTTTTATTTTTCAAGTTCCAAGCAGCTTCATCCCTACTGTGTATTGAATACACAGTGCCTCAGCTCAACGGAACATATTTTTGATCTGTCATAGGAGTTTATAAAATGATGCATGTGGCTCAATTATCATATCAAAATAGATAGAAAATAACTTATTTTTCAAGTTGTATAAAATAATTAAAAAGGATTTTTAAACATTATTCAATAACCTAAATCGAAGTGCTCAGGCTGACCAAAATTTGTTCAGTTCTTTGTCTGAAGGGAACTAAAAATCCCTTGCCCTGAACTTATTTGTTCATTTTGCATACAAACAAAAACCAGCACAGAAACTTGAGTGGTTTTTAGCTTTAAAGCAACATTCTGACCTGTGTGCTACAATGAGGAAAGTCTCATTGACAGCTTAGTCTGCTTAGAGGACTTTCATGGAGTTTTTTAAGCCTGGAGAAAAAAAAAAATTATATTAGCAGTAGGTTTGTAGTTCTTTGACTTCCCAGGTCAAATGACGAAAGATGATTTCCACATAAATCCTCTGTGTCCAGCCTTTGGTATAACTGTACAGCAAAACTGTATTCCTCATGAAATGCCTTGATTGCTGTGCACACCTTTGCAACAGTACTAAACCTTAGGATTCATGTAGCTGTATAACTACTCATATCTCAACTTTCTTACCAATAGAGAGAAATAAGTGGCTCTAGATTGCAATCTACCCTGTCCTATAGAAAAATCTAAAGCAAGACAGAGGAGGGGCTTTAAAGATTTCTGTTTTCTTTCTGCTGGCCAGAAGACATGAGTAGATACCAGAGTATATGAGTAACTCAGATGTGAATCCTATCTAACTAACAGGAAGCTCTTCCTTTTATTTCCTAAATTTGTGTTTAAATGGTATAACAAAAACAGAAAAATGGTTGCTAACATTCAAACCTCTTAAATGCAATATTGGCCCTGCTGTCCACTTAGTCCTCATGAATTTTACAGAACAGCTTTACTTTTCCTCACTCACTCGAGTCCACTCGTGCGAGGGCTGGAAATGTTACCAAAGTGAAAGATGAAAGTAGCTTTATCATGCTGCTGGTGGATATGAGAAAGCAGTGTGTCAGTCAGCACTGCTGGGGGGTCACCTCCACAGAATTCCATTCACTGAAATCAGGTCTCTGGATAAATCACCAATTTATCCACTCACAATAGGGTAGCAATAGAAATGTACCTCTAACAATCCGGTCACAATTTTGCTCATGATGGCACCACCGATTATTGCAATGCAGCTTTTTCTATAATGTGTTCTGAATGGTCCTCCATAAGAAATGTCAAGTAGCATATTCTTATAAAGAGAAAAGCATTCCAGAAGGTTCTTCTTCTAAATAGCTTAATATTATGGCCTTTCACTTACAGATCTGTGAAGTATGAGGTGAAATCAGAACCTGAAATAATATGTCTGCAATTTTCATTACCTGTCATGATGTTTAATTCACTTCAGCTGTAACTTTAGACTTGTTTTCACCAATAATGAGAAGAAAGTAGGGTTTACAGATCATTAACTCTTCTTAAGTAACAAACTGTGTCATAAATGTGAGGGAAGTTCTACTTTTGTAGATATAAGCTCAGATTTGCCACAAATTGGAAACTCACAGAAGGACAATTGATGTAGTATAGGCTATTTGCGTAGAACACATTCTTAGCTTATTTTTCAGTAGCAATTTAATACAAACAGTCTGTTGAAGTCTTTGATAAACTTTATTCTTAAAAAAATAAAAAGGAACATTTACTGCTTTGCTAATGTCATGATTTTTATTTCTAAGTAACAGCCAGACTAATAGCAGATTGATGTTGTTATCAGTACAAACCAGTGCAGGATAATGAGCTAATGATAATGTACTCAGGTCCATGTACATGAATCTTGCAGGTTGGTGACTTCTCTTCAATTCCACAGTTTCCTTGGTATGCTTTGGTTTTTTATCTTATTTTAAAAACTGTTCTATGTAATGATAGCCATGAGATTATTGAAATTGGCTGCAATTGTGGTTAATTGTCCATGTGATTTTCTAAGATCTAGTTGTTAACACTGAAAGTGTTTGGTTTGAAACTTTTTTTGAGAAAATTTAATTCTTAAGTTGTAATCAGCATTTTTCCTCACAAATACTTTGATCTTTTTCTTGCTAGTAGTATATTTATATATAGACAGAACATACAGAGAAATAGTGAATTTTGTATCTATAGCATCTAGGTGACAGTTGGGATCCCACTGTGCTTTTGTCCAATTGTGCTACAAGCTGTGTTGTTACCAAACAAATAAAAAAATTGTATGGCCTGGCTAAACGAATTAACAATTCACTTGGAAAACTTTCGTCATTGTTTCTCTTCTATAAATCTCAGTTTAGACACTGGCCTTTGTTCAGCTGAATAACTCCCAGCTTTATCTAGGATTATGGTTCAATTGCATGTACACAGATACTTGGAGCCATTCCAGCTGCTCAGTGTTCCTTGGCCTCCAGCTGCTGCTTGAGAGGGTCTTCTGCAAATTCTCTTTCACTCCTCTCTCGCTGTGTAGTGCCCCAGGTAGGCCAGGCCATCTCAAAAAACAATAGATAACCACGTACACAAAACTCAATGAAGTCTCTAACGTGCAAATTAATAATGAGGACTTTAGACACCTTACTTGCAGAAAAGCAAGTAAATCTTTTGTCACCTACACTGAGGTGTATAATTCTGAAGCCCAACCCCACCCAGAATCCTGGGTATGCTTTTTAAAATGAGCTTTATCTGATCACAGCATGATATGTTGCTTAAAAAAAATCCTTTTTATTATTTTTGTTAGACCTCAATCATTCATTAAAGCACTTGATATTAAGCTGTCTAGTGTTTCACATATACTGTTCTGGAAAGACAGTATTTCAGTCTACTATTACAACCAATGAAAATGATCTAAAATATGCCATATCTATTAGGATCAACCCTTGCTAAGGGAGAAGGGGACACAAATTCACATGAGGATAAGGAAAAGGATAAAATTATTTGCAAATTATCTGAAAAATTATTCGCAATATCTAGTGGAAGAGGTTATAACCAATAACCTTCAAATGAATAAAATGAAATAGATGAACAGAAAAGAACAGTAAAATAAAAAATTACATGCACATCCATGGATGCATGAAACATGCAAAGAACATTAGTCTCTAAACATTAACCATATATAAATTGACTTTGTCCTGCAATTTCAACTACCTAGACAGAAATAAGATTACATGCTGTTGTTCTGGGGCTTAATTTTGCTCTCATTTGTTATCTTAGAAACATCTAACTCATTTACATAATTTTCTGAGGATAATTTAAACCTACAGTGAGACATTAGCAAGGCATGCATTTTTACACATGGAAATACCTAAATATTTTCAAACAACTCAAGTTGATAGTGTGCATAACTGTGGTGGCAGGGTTTGCACCAAGGGATAAGAGCCAAGCTCTTGCTCCTGTGTTCACTCTGAACCAGTAATAACTGGAAAGAAAAGTAATCGCTCATGACAGAACCCATGTGAGAACCTGAGTTGATGGGTTTTAGCTGTAAAATGCACTCCCAGATACAAAGCAAGATTTTTATATGTAACAAATTAGGAAAAGGATATTTGTAAATGGACAATTCCATTTAGGAGCTGTATCTATCTTGATAAGTAAGACGAGGATTAAGGATGAGAACACACTGCTCCACATGCCCAGTGCTTACAAATAGCCTCTTTAATAAGCAATTTACCTTAGGGAGAACTGGTTGAGGAACAGATGTAAGTTACAAAGCCTGAGAAATTCCCTATCTATTGCTGTAGTTTATTGCTTGGTTCTCTTTTATTCAGCACTGCAGACATCCCAAAAAACTGTATCTGTTGTATTAAATAAAAATGGTCAGGGACAGCAAGTGTCCTACTTCCTAGAGCAGAATAATCATATCCAGGCTGCCCACTGGGAACAGTCTGTAGACTATGCTAGGGCTCAAATTGGGGTCAAGCATTTTTGTTGAGAGTGCTAGTTAGGTCTGTTCAACTCTGTGATGGCCAGGAAGCATGCTAAGGATGTAACAAAATGTACAGTGTATGCCTGTGCTTGAGCTCATAGTCTCACTGTGTTGGACAGTACCTTCAGTGGAAATTGCTAGTCATTTCTACCTAATTCAGCAATTAGATTTCTGTGAAAATTTTGTTCACTTACTGAGTGGGTTTGAATGCTACATAAATAACTATGGAGACGAAATGTCTGGATTTTGAAGTAGCAGTATAATAATAAGCTGGGGTAATTCTTATTGCTACTATGCAGGCAGCAGCTGTTTTGATCCTGATCTAGTGAAAGTATATCAAGAAAGTACAAAGGGTAGTTTAGAGCTGTGTTGTGCAGTGCTGGCGCTCAGCCACCTTTCTAATTCTTGCAGTTCAGTCCAGTAAGCAGAATGAATGTCTATTTCTTTCTTTGTTCAGCTGAGTTAGCTTAGACTGGAGAGAAATATTGTGTTACTTCCATCAGAACTTCAGGCTACTGGTGATTTTATGGAGAAGAATGAGTTTTCAAACTTGAAACACAGAGTTGTAGCCCTGGATCTGGGCAGAAAACTGTGGGTTTGACGGAGCAGCGTATGTATTGCTTGCACTTTGTATATCATCTCAAGGATATAAAGGCCATAGTTGAATAGAAATCTCATTCTCTTTGAAAATTTCATCAAAAAAATAAAAAAAAATAAGAGAGGAGCTGATGTACTTCACTCAAAGCTACAGCTTTTTATTCAAAAAAATCCCCACAGGGTATTATCATGAGGGACTATAAGAGTTGCAATATAAGTGATCTAAATATCAGTCTCCCAGATACACTGGGCTTCTAATTTAGAATTCACATTTTTGTTGAGGAAATGAAACTCTGCAGAATATTCTGGCCAAGAGAAGTATAAGTAATTTTTTTAAGACATCACCAAAGAGAAATGCTGTATTTCTAAGTATTCAGGTATGTAATGCTAAGCAGAGCGAAAAAAAAGCACAGATTATTCCTCTCATTTGAAGGAGTTCAAGGTAGTAAGAGTTCTAGAAATAATTCTTCTAGATTTGATTTGATTAGGTAAATTGGATTCACTGCTGGGCTCCTTCGAGATTCCATCCAGAAGTATTTATGATGTGCACATTAATGAAAAAGATGAAATACTATGACTGAGCTTAGTTCACATTGACTGCAATAGAGTATCAAGAAATTTTTATTGAAATAGAATAAAATAAAATTTATAGAAAATCCATGTTTCCCCTGAAGGTATATGACATAGAATAAGTAAATAGGATACTAGATTTTTGTATCACATCAGTTTCAATAGTGTAAACACGAATTTCCTTGACATTCGGTATTCATCATTCATTAGACATTTTCCATGTATCAGAAGGGATAGAGTTACTTTTCTCCCTAGTAGCTGGTATTGTGCTGTGTTTTGGATTCAGGGTGAGAATAATGTTAATAACAGAATAACATTTTAATTGTTGTTGAGCAGTGCTTGCTCTGTCAAGGACTTTCCATCTTCTCTTACTGCCCTGCCAGCGAGCAGGCTGGAGGTGCTCAAGAAGTTGGGAGGGGACACAGATGGGACAGCTGACCCCAACTGACCCAAGAGGTATCCCATACCATATAAAATCATGCTCAGAATATAAACTGGAGAGAGTTGGCCAGGGGCTGGTGGCTCACTGCTCAGGTCATCAGTCAATGGGTGGTGAGAAGTTGCATTTTGAATGGCTTGGTTTGTATATTCTTTTATCATCATTGCTATTATTATTTGCCATTCCTTTCCTGTCCTATCACACCGTTTTTATCTCAAACCATGAGTTTAACCATTTTGCTGATTCTTTCCCTCATCCCACTGAGGAAGAGTGAGTGAATGGCTGTCTGGTGTTCCTGCTGAGTTAAACCACAACAGAGATTAAATCACTTGTAACTTTCTGAAAGCACAAGAAAATAAAAGAGAGTACAGTCTTCTCATTTCAGATTTATTTATATGAATTAAAACTTTTTTGAGAGGCAGAAGGGACCATTTTGGTTATTTATTTTAACCTCATGCATACCATGTCCTTGATCCCCTGAATTAATACATGCTGTAAAACCAAAAACTGTTTGATCCAGAATATATATATATAAAAATAACCTTACCACAACTGTTGATAATTATTGTTTATTATTGATAAATTATTTTGATATAGAAAAACCTGAATATTTGTTTAAATGTATGATATTGATAACATAGATTTCTTCGATTCACTCTGAATATTTAAATTAAAAAAATTTATTTTCTTGGTGTTTTAATATGCTTTGGCCTGCCAAATTGGTTAAATCTGTATTTGCCATGTAGGCACTTACACGGCTTATAAGACTAGTTAAATAAATTCTTGATATCAAGGGGGTTTTTAGGTTCACTAAATGATGAGTTCCTTGGTTAAAATAAAGAGGGTTTTGGTTCCATTTTAGTCACTGTAATAGAATTCACTCCTGTGACATCCTTTCTGAACAAAGGAAATGAGAATGGGATTTAGGAGTAATATAACAACCCTAATCTGACTTAGTATTCCTATTTCTGTCCCCAAAGATATCCCATTAAAATCTTTGGCTAGAACACTGCTCTTGGTAATTCATACTCTGCTGGCTACCCAGCACACACACAATTAATTTATAGAACAGACTATTTTGTCTTTTAATATGCATGTAATACAATATTTAGACTTGCAAATTTCCATGTTTCTGTATTTTATTAGAGTATGTGTTTTAAAATTCACTCAATTGCCTCACTTGCCAGATGAGATTTTCTTAGTTTGTCGCTTCTCTTTGCTATTTAGTAATTCTCCGGTTCTTGTGGCAGTAAAAGATTTATCATTACCATTTTGTTTCTCATATTGCTTTCCAGATCATCAATAAAAGTCTTAAATAATCTTGAAAGATTACCAGACGCTATAGGACTGTACAATGATACATCCTTAGTGATAATTTTCCTAATTATGCTTAGACTCTGAGATTTGTTGAGAAGCTTCAAGTACCCACGGAGATGCCTCTGTAGCTGCTGCAAGCAGTTCATTTTCCAACCAAAATGTTACATAGTACTGAGTGATATATTTACAGAACCCTGGAAGTAGTTTATTACACAAATGTAACTTCTGTAATGCAAATATTGTCATTCTAAAAGATGAAATTCCACAAAATTTATTCATGGTACTTTTTTAGTACTATAAACTTGTTCAGAAATGGTTTTGTGTCAAAGAAAGTACTGCACTAAGCCATCAGTGAAAGTCCCAAGAGGTATTTAGGCAATTGAGCAGTGAAAGATCTAAGAGGGAGGCCAAACTTCCCACAGCTATGTGGGCAAGCTGTGAAGCTGAAGACTCCCGAGGACCTTGCAGCTGATTTACACCCAAATCATTCACCCATGCACATGTACCATAATAGTGAGTGGCACACAAATTTTCTGTGAAAATAAAATGTCACCAGCAGAGGACATGTTTTTGATATCAAAGTCCTACTTCAATAAACTTTCAGCAGCATTAAGAGAAAGAGTCAGCAAATATGGAATATTGCAGTATCCACTGCAGTCTCAGAACCGTGGTGAACAACCCTTAACTCAGTCAAACTAACACGTTGCCAATAATATTTGCTGCTATTTTCATTTAAATTGAAAGACAATAATGTATGATTAAACTCATAGGGTTTTGGTTTTCTGTTTTTTTGAGACAAAAATTTGATAGAATGGAAAGAATTTTGGAACTAAAAAGATTATTTTAGACTGTGGCACAACGGGAAGAACATTCATTGTACTTTTTTGGGGGGCACGAAGTATACAGCAAGTAACCCTCCTTATTCAGCTGGAAGACCCAGTAAAGATATACACCAACATTCTCCAGTTATAACATGTACTTATTTTCCTCTTAAATAATAGCTTTATAAAAAGTGCAGCACAAGAGAACAATTCTTTTAAACAACTTTTATCTTTATTTATAATATGAATCAATTTAGTTTTGAAGAATTACATGGATTTGTATTTAATAAAGAATTTATATTAGATCCAAGTCTTAGTAGAGAACCAGCACTGAGATTTGTGAACTTATATGGAGGCAATATTTCTCCTTGTACAATTAAGGAGACTGAAGAGAATAACAAAGTCCAAATAACAAATGAGCTTGTTCATTCTTTAATCTCTACTTCTTCAAGTACAGTGAAAAGTCTGGAAAAAGTTAATGTGCACTTCTTCAAAGTTGAACCTACCTTTAAAGCAATTTAGTGGGATCATCTGTGTTTTCAGGTTTCTAGCCATGAGTCAATAATGTACAATAATAAAAAAAGGAAAAATAAATAGACAGAGGAAAGATAAATAATGAAATTGGGCTGAAATTTCAAGAAGCAACAAAGTATAAAACCTTAGTAAGTCAATATATTTCTAAGACCAAGACAAATATAGAGGAGGATGCACGGTCTAAGGTTGAAAAAATGTGTATATATATATATCTATGAATATATATATATATGGTGTGTATATATATATACATGGTATACTGTGGAAATTTTGGCAGCAAATTTTGTTTGAAAAACTGTCTTGCTGGACACTCCTGTCCACATTTATGCCACAGAGCTCAGGGATAAAATGTACCTTATCATACAACTGGCTTTGGGAATGAGTCATGATATGACTTGGGGCAAAAAATAAGAAAGGGTGTTGTTTAACTGAGTGTAGCTCCTTAAACTGCCTGTGTTTAGTTTCTTTAAATATTATTTTGGCAGAAGTGTGGCACGGATATGACAATGAGCAGGGAGCCGGACAGCAGTAGAGTGGAACCTTTTTTTTTTTCTTCTTAGCTAGGTAGTTTGTCTTTCAGGTTGCATATAAATGCTTAATAAAACTTTTGAATTAAAAGTGCTGCATAAATTGGTCCTGCGGATTCAGTGGTGAATGGCATTTTCCTCTTCTTACACAGTATGGCAAGAGGATTTTATAAAACTCTTGAGATTTATCTGAGTGATCTTGTTGTAGTAGTGATTAAAATATTTTTGGGGGTGTACTGTACAGCACTTAACAGATCAAGTAGTCTGGGAAGTGACTCCATAATCTGAAAATAAACTCAGGGCATTGGTTGAACATAGGAACCCAGTATCTTGTTAAACAACAAAGCAACCACATTCCTGAAGGTATGAAACAAATTAGTCTGGTTCAGACTAATAGCTACTTTCAGGAGAAAGAAGTATCTGATTATTAAATTAGAGAATCTGAGCCAGTGAGGTCTTGGTCAGTGTAAAGAAGTTTTGCTAGATTGAAGCAAGTGTAATGCACAAACCTGTACAAACTGATATTTTGAATGAGGTAAAGTTATAAGAATCCTTAACATTTGTAAGAACCTGTTTGTTTAGAGATTCTGATATTTATATGTATCTGACAGATAAACTGAACTGAATCTGAATAGGGAAGCGGGCACATTTTGTGTGTCCTACAACCTAACATTTAAAAACTGGATGACAGAAGTTATACATTTGATAAATGAGAGAGATTAACATTACACAGGTGATTGCTCAGCTCTGCTCAACAGAGCAGATAAATGTGTTGAACTTTGAGATCTGTACCGTTTTCTTATAGACCATGCTGGTATCATGGGCCATATCTACAGTGATAAACACAAAGGAGCTGGAGAACAAGCTTATGTACTGGACCCAAATCACCCACACTACTTAAGCTAGTATCAGCTATCCCTTTGCTTTATTTTAGGTCACCCTTATTAGTTCTGCCAAAACAATGCCTGGATGTCATTTGGAAATAGTTCTCTCCATGCCTCTGACTGTACTAGTTTGGTCTGCTGCAAATTGGTCAAGCAGTTGATACTGTCTCAACATATTTTTTTCCTTCAGCTTCTACCAGGTGTCCATATGACACATCCAGAGCACACAAATATGTTTTGGATTCATCAACTGCAACACAGCTCTCGTACTATTTCAGATATTTCAAACTGAAAAATTCACACAAAATAATAAATGTATCTAAAGCCTCTGTAGAGGCCCTCATGGGTCTTTGCAAGATTCAGGTCCAGCTGTTATGCAGCACAGATGCTGTATGCTCTAAGTGGGCCTATAAGAAAGAGGGTGTCAAACATTTTAGTGGGGTCTGTTGCAGTAGAAAAAAGGGCAATGATTTTAAACTGAAGGAGGATTGATTAAGACAAGGTATAAGGAAGAAGTTTTTTATAATGAGGGTGGTTAGACACTGGAACAGGTTGCCCAGGGAGTTGGTAGATGTTCCAGCTCTGGGAATATTCAAGGTCAGGTTGGATGAGGCTCTGAGCAACCTGGCCTATTTGAAGATGTCCCTGTTCATTGTAGGGGAAGTTGGACTAGATGATTTTTAGATGTCTCTTCTAAACCAAACTATTCTGTGATTCTACATACTTGTCCATTCCACTTGTTCTTTGGGCCAGAAGGCAGTGCCTCATCTTCTTTTATAGTAATAAAGACACAGAAATTTTTTGGGTTTTTTAATTAAAAATAAACTATACATCTCCAAATACCACTCTTTTAAATCTGTCTGTAAGACAGAGTTAAAAAAAAAGAAGAGAGAAAAAATCAGAATTCTCATTCTGTTGATCCTGAAATTTCCTTTTCAAATCAGATAATTACTAGAGAGACATATTTGAAATTTTGGGTACTCACTGAAGCTCTCCATATGTACTGCTAACTTGCATACTATATCTTGTCTTCAGCTGCTGCAGGGCAAATCATTTCCAAAATATGATAATTGGAATCTTCAACAAACAGGCAGTGGTGGAGGCGTGGATGAACAAATCAGTGGTGATTGTGATGATGAAGATGGTTGCGGAGGATCTGGAAGTGGAGAATTCAAGAGAGTCCTGAAAATTACGGACTGTAAGTCCCTGAGTCCATTTCCTTCATGCTTTTAAACAGTGAATGGGCATATTTTTCACTAATACATACCACTGAATTATCTTGGAATAGGTGTGAAAAAGTTGTCTGCATAATGTTTCCAAGATTTACAGGGATAAGCCTTCAATTATAGGACTTCTGTGAGCACGGTATCGATATGAGTATCATCAAAACACATGTTAAAACATACTTGGCATGAGATAGACTGACCTCAACACAATATTTTAGTCAAATAATAAGTGTCAGAATGGCATATCTCTGTGAGTTATTACATTAGCATAAGAGATTTGGCAGTTAAAAAGAGACATTGCACTAATTTTTGATGGAACTGTGGCAAAATATAGGGTTTAGTGACGGTAGCTGCATTTAATCAAGAACTATTGGAACCAGTGTACTAAAGCACGCAATAATGATGTCACTACTGCTTCTTATGCATCTTTCCACATTTCTTACTGTTTTGTTTATCTGTGATTTGGCTTTTTGTTTGGTTACATTTTTGTTTGTTTGTTTGTTTTGGCTTTTTTTTTCTCTGAAACACATCTGTAACATTTTCTTAAAACGATCATATGGTTGTGCACTTCAGTGGCATGGAACTCCAATCATGAGCAAACAAGTAATTTAACTACTTCTCTGAATCAGGACATTTGTCTGCATATCTTATTTCTCTTCCCAGTGTCGAAATATAGGCAGAGATGCTGGGAATAGATGCAATTTATCATATATTTCTGCATTTTGCATTTTCTCCTGCATTTTGCATTGCAACATTCAGTATTAATAAGTAAGAAGTCAAGGTTGGTGTCAATGCCTGGATTTAGCTATGTTTACTGAGCTTGAGGGCACTGCAGGTTTTCAGGCTTGGATGCAAAACCCAGGTCCTTGTTGACATTAAAGAGGCAATTTAAAAATGTGGCTGTAGAGAAGCTGTAGGTCTGGTTGCCCAATTCTTTATGAATTGCTGGAAAAATGAGACTGACCATCCTGGGGCATGCCTTAACAAGTCAGGTTGGAAGCAGTCTAAGATTCTCTTGGACTGATACCTAGTCTACAAATTTTCAAGTCCTACTAGAAGTCCTCTAGATGGGATTTTGAGAGGTATCCTAAAAGGTTTGGACATGTACTTCCTGAGAGTGCCCTTGAAGTTTTAACTTTGAAAAAAGAAGTTAGGAGATCAAATATTTAAAACCAGATGTTCTCTGGAATACTATACATATTATATCCATTTTATAATGACACTCTATGGTACTGAAAGATTGTAAAATAGTTTTAGAATATGACTAGAGTTATTAGGAAAGTATTAAATGACAAAAGAATTTCAAGAACAGTATATTTTATTTCACCCTCTTCTACTGCATTAGAATTTTCTTCATATTGATATATTTAGTGTAATCTTTTCAAAATGTCAAAATTATAATTAGCCTTCATATTCTCTTTATAACGTGTCTTATAAATTGCTAGAATTATAAGCTTTGTATTAGGCATAGTGAAGTTTGCATGTAATTGTGTTTCATTTGAACCTTTTCTAAGATATTATAGAACAAAACCATGAATCCATATTGTTGAATATTTTAACTTGTGACTAAATCTTGATTTACTAGTACCTTCCATAAGCAGTTGTGATTTTATGGATTTATGCTGGCACGCATTTATTATTTGGAATTCACCTTAAAAGTTGTCATGAATGTATACCAGAAGGAGTCCTACTTTGTTCTGGGGTATTAGATATGGACTGTCCAATAAAACTTAAAACATTCCATTGAGTAGGAATTTTGTTACAATATAAGTAAAGAAAATATTTTCTTTCAGAAATCACTGCATGTTTAAGTATATGTTTAAGTGTATGTTTAAGATAAATGAAAAATTCTTCATTTGCATCACTGTGATATATGAGTAGGACTTTGGGAATTTAAAGTTAGATTTAAAATAAAAAAAGTAAAATACATATATTTTAGTAGCAAACAAAATTGTCTTCTCAAGATTTAAGATTTTATGTGAGGAACTAGAATTAAAAAGTAAAATAAAATATTATCAGAATTTAATCTGATATTTTTAATATGTATTTTTATACATATTTATGTAACTTATATATAATTTTCTGAGCTTTGGGGGGTGGGTATCAATTAAAAGCTAAATCAGATTGTAAACTCCTTTGTTTTAAACTGAGAAGTTACTTTCACTCTGGTGATATTGCTCACTGCTCTTTGAAAAGTGTGTCTGAACTTCAGCCTACAAATTGACCACAGTATGTTTGATCCTCAGCATTAGCTTCTCTATGGAGACACACTGTTATTTTTCTTCTTGTATTCTTTTACTTCTGGACAACTTTGCTTTCTCTTGCAATAAGGCAGGAAAGAAAGGGAGACTGCTACCTGTTTTCTACTATAATAGAATCTAGAGGTCGTAGCCGAAGCCCAGCCTCTTTTTTGATAGCTGCTGCAGGCATTTTCACCAAGAAGATGATCCTGTGTGCAACAAATTAATGATCTTAATAAGCTGTTAAAGTATGATACAGAACTAGACCTTTTTAGTACATTGGTTTGTATAAAAATAAAGTGTAAAAACACATCTGCTTTTTTATAATGCCATATCATTGCCTTTTGAATATGGGTATGATACTCAGACCTGGAAGGAATAGAAAGGAAGGGAGGGGATAAATTTCTACCATAACAAACTTGTACCAATTTTATGTACACATGTAGCTTCTGAAGTGAAAGATTACTTATTTCCACACTCAGTGCTAGAGAGGCAAGAATTGATTTCATTTAGTGCTGAAGACTGACAAATGTGTGGTGACAGCCTTTAGGCTTCAGAAGGCCAATGAAGAGTTTTGGTATTTGTGACTCAGAGGTGATAACTAGAGCATGACAAAAGTATTTAAAATATGTTTTATTTTTAAAAAATCTAGTTTTCATATCATACAATCATTACATTACATTCAATGCTTCAAAGTGCTACAAATGTGCTGACGGCTTTGCTCTTTCATAAGTATTTTTCAAATATAGTAAATTGGTGCAGTTATTTGCAGAAATGGTACGAGAAAGGATAGTGTACTTTAAATGTATAAAATAAACAGTAGTATAAAGTCTTGACACTTCATTTGCTAGTTTTATTCTACTCTAACCCAGGAGCTCCCACAGGACTATTTCATGTGTCACAATGAATTACTTCTTCGAAAACCCCTGCAGAATGCAACAGTAATAACAACAAATACTTATCATCTATACATTGATTTGAATCTGTTTTCAAATAGCTCTGCGAGGAAGGGCTAATCCCAATATCACTCCACTGAGGTTCTCAATACCATCTTTCAAAATTCTCATAAGACTTCTAGCAAGACAACTGATTCTCTGAAAAGTGCTCTACCACTGTTTTTTCTTTCTTTGCTCATTTTAACATGCAACACTCATGTTTCTTTACAGCAGCCAGAGATCTCCTAGTTCAGGGTTCAATTATGGAGAAATATCAAGGATGTCTTTGTGCTTATGGTATATACAGGCAAACCTTGTCTCTCACTTTTTTTATTTTTATCTCACCTGATATTCATTGTCTTTGAAGAAAGAAGTGTTCAAAATGTTTTATTTCTCAGATTATTATTCTACAGACTTTATCTGTAGATTATTATTTTCTTGTTCAGATTGTGCTATAGAGATAAAACAGCTTGGAAAAGTCTTTATGTTGTGATCTCCATATAAATAAACCAGCCTATGTCTCTTGTCTAACATTATACTGCATTCTCAAGTCTCAGACATCCTTTCTCCTCTTTCTACCCCTTCACCCACTTCAGTATAGTTGTTTTTTTCATTCTTAAATCTGATTCTAGCAGCATATTCTGTGACCAAAACTACTTAAAGCTGGCAATAAAATCTCCATTATGATGTTTGCCATCTGTTAAATCGTTTTAAACTCTCATCTGCATTCTGTGTTACCTCGGTAAAGTAAGACATCCCTTATGTCTGAGAAGGATTTCAGGTTTTACTTACACACAAGAGTATTCTTCCTAATTCCTGCATGTTAATGTGAAGTGTTCTTATTCAGGTGTCTTTGGAAGAGCTACATGACTTCATTGTTTATAGTACACTCAGTTCAGAACATCTCAGTTCTATTAAAAATGAATAAGAAAAATAAAAGTTCTTGCTGTGAATGCCAGACTTGGTCTAAATATTGCACCAACTTTTAACAGTAACATTCTCATGGGCTATTGCTAATTGGGAGTCTAGGGGCATCTCACCTTCCTTGTTACAGAAAGACTGCCATAATCTCAGCTCTTTCTCTTTTCCTTGTCTTTTATGGAGCTGAATATCTTTTGAAGAAGAAGATATATTGTAATTAGTACATTCTTGTTAAAAATTTGCATTTCAAGAATTAGTATTTACTTTCAGCAAGAAGATACATATTGTCAACATATATGAAGTTCAAAGATTTTTCTGTGAGCATGATCAAGTATTGGCACAGAAATACATAATGAAGTAAATTATTGAAGCATAAATAAAGTCACAGTGATGTACAAGTTCCAACTACTTCTGTCAAAAAAAAGGAAAAAAATCACTTGTGGATTCCTAAGCATAGACCTTCACCAGCCAATGAAGATTGCACAGCTAAAGTTGCTGGGTTTACCCCACCTAGATATCAGGTGCCCACTAAGCTGCCCTATTACTCTCACTTCTCATCTGGATAGGATGGAAAACCACTCGTAGGTTGAGATAAGGCAGTTTGCTAAAGCACAAGAGAAAGGTTGTGTGCATACAAGCAAAAGAAAAAAAAGCCAAAGATTTTATTCTCTACTTCCCATCAGCAAGCAATGTACAGCCACTTCCTGGGAATCAGAACTTCAGCACATGTACTGGGTCCTCCAGAAGGCAAACATTGTAGATAGAAAATGTCCCCTCCTTCCTCCTTTTCTTAGTTTTTACACCTGACATCCTGAGTTTTTACAGCTGACATCATATGTTATGGAATATACCTTTGCTTTATCTGGGTCAGTGGTCCTAGTTGTGTCCCCTCCCAAGATCTTCCCACCCCCAGCCTACTAAAGGGGTGCAGAGTGTTGGAGAGACAGCCCTGATGTTGTGCCAGCACAGCTCAGCAGTAGCCACAGCACTGGTGTGTTATCAACATCCTTCCAGTTACCAGTGCAGAGCACAGCCCTGTGAGGGCTGCGGTGGAAAAATGAACTCCATCTCAGCCAGACGCAATACAAGCAGTGAGAGAAAAAACAAAGTAACTGCATTTCAAGTGCCTTGTAAAAACTGAGAGAAGTTACAAGACAATTTTCTCATGTAGTATTTTGTGAAAAGGTGTGAGCTGAATATTCATATTATGCAGTGGAAAAAACCAAAGGATGACATTTCAATTTTTAGTTGTTTCCTATTTAAAGACTATCATCTCTCTCTCTCTTAACACAGTGTTTTTCATGAGTCAACATTTGTACTTCTTGAGTGATGAATTTAACCCGAGTAATGGATTGAAGCTGTACTGTCAGGCTAGAATTGTTAATTCAAAAACAAACAAGGAGAAGGGTTATGTAAAATTTGCTGAGGGAATTTGCACAGTGACAGAAATAAAGTCAGATAATAAAAAATTTCATATTTTGCAACAGTATATTGCCTGGTATTAACATGGTACACTTTACATGAAGATTTTTATGATGGAGGTTACCAAAACACAAACAAAGAAGCACAGTTGCTCTTCAAAAGGTTTAAGATATCATGTAGTCTTTAATGAGCACACTCACTGGTCTAAAAAAAGCACATCAGAGCAGTGCAATTACTAGAAATGATCTGCATTAATAACACAAGGTTATATTTTGCTGGGAATTACCTTATAATAATACCACTAATTCTGAAGTTACCAGAAATTTGAAGCCTTTTATTGTGTTTATTATTTCATTGAACCGATGCATAAATATTTGCACTCACGTTTACCAGTTAAAAAACAAACTTCCAGCAAAGTACTAAGGTTTATTGCTTTCTCATTCATTCTTTTGTATTTTGTGAGGAAAATGAATAAGATAGCATCTGTGTTATAGCTATTTATCAGGATAAAGAATGTCCTAAATGCTTTTTTATTTCCACAGCAGTAGAATGAAAAGTAGCCAGCACCAATCTTACAAAAGTGCTAGAGTACAGTTCCTGCCGGTTGAACAAATTCTGACTTACTACTTCTCAGTTTTTAGAAACTTCCAAAGAACCTCTCCTGCCTACTGCTTTATGCCTCCCAAACTTGAGCACAGTGGATATACTACAGCATGTCCGTTTCTGATCTGGATTCCCTTGTGAAGTCTATAGCTCTTCAAGAGCTCCTTTTTGGAATAATCAGAGAAATACAGAATATGGTATCGTGTGGTCAAGATATCATGCAGATTGTCTATCGTCTGAACTACCTTTAGACTGGTATGCTCTAAATCAGAATAAAGTTGGTATCTTGGTGGAGATAGACACTTTATGTGGTAATGGAGTAATAAAAGAGTAATTTATCAGCCTGGAGAACACTAAGGCCCTGATTAACAGGGCAGGAAGGAAAACTCACTCTTCTCCATGGATTCACGCATTTCCTTCTAACCTTTCATCAGTATAGACATCCTTCAAGCTGTTTCCTTGAATAGCAAGAGGGGGAAGATCCCTACATTCTTGTGATTTATCTTCCAGATATGTAAACGCTTTTGAGCCGTTTGAACCGATGTTACAAACTGAATGAAGAATTAATACACCATTTCCTTATTCCACCTAATTTTAGGCCAAAAAGCACAGAAGCAATTACAGAGGTCCAGATCACCAAGTACAGATACAGTCCTTTCTCAAACAGACCTGACATTGTCAAGTTTCCTACTGTGGACTATAAGAATAAATTCTGAATGGTACTCTTAAGAAAGGTGGAGAGTAAAAACACCTTCTGTGTGAAAGTTTTCTTCCATACAAGGTGCAATGCTCTATTCCCTATTTCAAAGTGGGGTGGATTGTTCTCTGAGTTTCTTCATTTCCCACTCCTCCTCTACAAGGATCTTTCAGATATGTCTCAAAGACAAACCACAAGCTATACACAGAATTTTGAGATGACAAATACAGACTGTTTCTTGATAGATTTGTAAGGTTAAAAAAAAAAGCCTGTATTAAAACAGTTCAACCACCATCACTAGATGCCAGTTCTTCTAGCTAAGCAAGAATTGGTTAAACATATCCATTCAAAAATACAGCATAATATCTGAATTTAAATGCAAATGGTTTATGTGATACCATCAAAGTTGTGTTATTTACTAATCCAATCCCCTCAACTGAGCCAGTGGAAAATTGGTTAAAACTAATCCTTCAAAAAGCAGTATACTATCCCAAGTACATTGTTTCCTACCTTTACCTGTTGTAAGTCTGTCTTTCTCTGGTCTAAAGATTGCTTAGTTATTTGGATATAGTAGGGAAACCTAGAGGGAGATAATAATCAGGCTAAGTCTCTAGAGCTGTGGTTAAAGCCATTTTGCTGGCATATAAAGTAAAACCAGAATAACCACTTCATTAGTGTCTGACCTGAATTTTGGTCTTTTTTTCCTAAAAAAACTTTTTAAAAGGTTTATGTTTCATCCCATTAACAGACAAGAACTTTGAAAATTTCATCAAGGGAACAACTCTTACAAAAGATAAGTGTACCTTCGTGTATTTTTTTCTTTTCATACAAGACAAGGAATTTTATCCTTATTTACTCTGTATTAGGTTATGGACTGTTTATTTTTGCATGTGCCTCTAATATAAGCAAAATCAAGTCAAAATAGACTGCTAGTTTATGCAAAGTATGGTTAATTGGAAAATAATAAGGCTAATATGTTAGGTTTGAAATTAGTTCTGATTGACTTCTTTCTGAGTAAGAATCATTTCACAGACATCATATGAATTTATATTTTCCAGGGAGACCACATAATGACTTTAGCCAGAGTAACAAAGCTCTAAATGTAGTTTTAAAGGAATTGCCTTATAATAATACTACTAATTCTGAAGTTACCAGAAATTTGGAGCCTTTTACTGCATGCATTATTTCATCGAGTCAATGTCACTATTATATTTCTAATAATTTCTGATTATTCATTTATTATAATTCAATCAATAAATATTTGTTGTTTAATGTATTCTTTAAAATGTGCCTCATAATAATGTATTGAGGGTATGAAGAGAACATTTTTTTGTAACTCTTGATCACTATATTCAAACCACCTTTACTGTTCTATTAAATATTTCCAGGAATTCAGTGGGTGAGAATTTATGTTGCTTTCCTTTACACAAAACAGAAATGAGCATGAGTTTCCCCACAAAAAATATGTTCCTTTCAAGCAATTTTTTTAAAATCAATCCCTTTCTCTAAGTAATGATGTCTAATCCTCAAAGACCTATGAGTTTTTCTTCAAATACGCATCCAAAACTCAAGGTGTTTTTAAAAAACAGACATTCTGAATAGTCACTTTCATCTCCACTTGTCCTTATGTGTGATTTTATTATGCCTAGGAGATCTTTCTCTAACTCATAATTTTAAGTTTTCTTTTTAAATCTGTCCATGTTTTAATTTTTTTTTTTTTTTTTTTTTTTTTGGTGGGAGGGGGAGGGAAGGGCAGCATCTCACCGTTGAAGTTCTTTTTCCCATACTGTCTGTGATAGCTTTTATCAGCCACTTTCAATGATCCTTTTACCCTTCCAGTTTACTTCTACTCTACTGATATAAAGCCTCAAATAAAATATGAGGTGCTGCTTTTTTTTTTGTAGAAATTAACTCTTTTTAATGCTTTGAGTGAGAAAAAATATAAAGCTAACCACTGTGTAGTTTGAAACTATTATCATATCATAGCAACAATTCCCTAAAATGATCAGATTAGCTACTTCAAGGTTACAGTAAAAACTCTTACCTTTTCACCACCCAAGATCCAGACATGAATTCTGGAGGATAGCTATAGCCTACCCTATATTTCTTTTTGTTCCTTAGAATGCAATCTTCCTTTAATAATACAAAGACAGGATTTTATTTCATGAACTAAAAAATTTAGACTTCTTTTACAGTCACTGTAAAGAAATAAACATGTATCAGTGGAAATTAGTAAACATGTGAGGGCACAGTTCATTAGGCTTATATTAAGCACATATGTTAAGACGAGAAGAATTGTGCCTTACAATCCTTATTTCTCTCAACTCTTGTGAAAGGACAAGCTTCAGTAGCTCAAGTACAGATACCTAAAGTTAGTTACAGAAGTCCTTCCCTAAGTTAGGTTGGTTTGTTTTCACTCTGGTTCTGATTTAATTTTGCTTATTTTTAGATAAGGGTTAAATATCTTCCAAAGTACTTCACAGTCTTATTTTCGGTAGCATTAATGATTTATTACAATAAAAGATAGAGGGGGTACTTGCAAATGCAGCCAATAAGACCTATAAAATGAAATTCATGTTGTTTGAAAGGCCTAGTTTGCTGGGAGAAATCATTCCTGCTTTTCATGATCTATGATGGAGAAAATGGTTACTGGTGCAAAAAGATTTGGGAATGTCTGTGAATCCCTGGTGTGTTTCGTTATCAAACTCTCTTGGTATGTTTTGACTTGTTTCTTCTTTTAGACTCTGAACACAAAAATAAATGCAAAACTACAACAAACCAAAACTTTCATAGCCATTACATGAAAAAGAGATTATTTTACTGAATTATAAAGGAACTGTAAAACACTTTTAAAATCTACTTATGAAAGAATCCGTCCTTTTACAAAGTTGTAAATCATATCAGACTGTTATCTTTCTATTTCGTAAAAAGACAGTAACCATGATAAATGTCACACTTTGATTTACTCAAAGGTGATTTATAATCAAAGATACCTCTTCGGCCTGTCCTGTGTCTCCAGTCTTTATTACGTTCTTTTAAAAAAATCAAAGTGTGTGTGAACTCCAGAGAGCTCCCTTTGCAACCTGTGCAGAGACTTAAATTAGATTAGTTTCATATTTGTGTCTTCCACTATTAATGATTATAACTCCAAAGCCTTGACTAATCTGCTTCTCAGTAATTCATGCTCAAATAATTTTCTAACTTTCAAATAAAAGAGAATCAATTAATTTCTGTTTGTTACAGAAACTTAGCACTATCATTTTTCAAGAGAAATAGTATGTATGGGAGATACAAATCTGTGAAAGACCTAGTTCTTAATATCTGCAAATCATGTGTAAAAAATATATATATATGTATGCATATATATATATATATGCATACATAAATCATCAGAAGTTCCCTAAAGAAGAGTGAAACTATTCTAAAATACTCAGTTATGATTTGTATTCTCTAAAATAATGTATCTGGAAGGTAACAAGTGACTTTGCTTTTTCTTTTGTTCTTTTAAAGGGAAGTGGTTGGCATCTGTATAATTCCAATCTGGTTTATGATTGTGATGTCTCATTTCTTGAATTAGTCTGATAATAGACACAAGAACTGATTTTAAGTTTCTGGAATGAAATGTGTGGAAAAGACAGTGCAAGGGTGGAACTAGAGCAGACACCTAGTTGTAGGGGTGGGATTCAGTTGCCTAGACACACTGCCATTTTAGCAGATCATTTCAGGAGTCTGTTTCTGTATGTGTTCACTAGTTTATTTTGACTCTGTTTCCAGTGACTACAGCAGGAGCTAGCTCACATGAAACCTTGTACTCTAGATATCTACATTTAGATCACCAATCTGGAGATAAATTCCACTCATTGTGTTTTCAGATGTTGGCTAACTAGAACAATTTTGCCGGATGTTGGTCAGTAGCAGTGAGATTAGATGTGCTTAACATGAGTCATTTTTCTCACTTAGAGCCCCATTAAGCAGACACTTCTCAAGGCCAGTAGATGTGCTTAAGGAAGGGAAAATCCCCTGCTTCATTGCGATTTACCCAGTTGCAGGAAGAGAGGGTTATGCCACAGCTCAACAGACACAGACTTCATCAAAGCATCCTTTGTGGTACTGTGTAGTCACTAGCATTTTTTGTGTCAAATCCATTGCATCTCTGAAACATGGATTTTTTTCTCCCATTTGGCTTCCTTTCTTAAGTTCATGCTGCCTGCAGTCAGCCTCTGGTAGCTGCTTTTACAGTACAGGCTGAAGTTAAGGGCCTCCTGAGAAGTTACATTTCTCATACAGATATAAAATTTGAGCTTGTTATGAAGATAACAAGCAGATCATAGGGAAAGATATTTCAGATTTCTAGAAGGACATGAAACCCTTGTTTTTATTTTATTATCGGTAATGCCTTAAGCATTATGGACATAAATCAATCAATGTAATTTTAATTCAAGGCCAAAATGTTGCTGAGACCCAGTCTGAAGGAGCAAAAATGTAGCCTTGCCAACAATGGTAGAATGAAATAAAATGTCTAGGAATAAGAAACTAGTCCCAAATAGAGGGGTTTTTTTTTTTAGAAACTGTTTGTTTGAGATGTCTGAATGAGAACACGTCTGGATAGAGAAGGATGTACGAGAGATATGCAGAAATGTGCCCGTATACTACCCTTGTTGTGTTTGTTCCATAATTTTTCTTTTTTTTCTCCAGTGGTTATAGTCTTAAAATGCTTATTTATGTAAGTCTCCATCTCCAAGACCAAAGACTGGATCCTGTGACCAGCTTTGGGATTTGACAAACACAATTTGTGGCACTTGCACAGCTGGTAGTGATGTAGAAAGTATAATACTCTCAAGAGAATTTTATGGATTGTAACAGTGACATTTGGAAAATATGTCAGTTGTTCAAGTGGAGACAGCTAGCTGTTAAAAACCACTATTTCTGAAATGCCAAGAAGCAAAATCAGAATATGGCAGTTTTTCTTAAAGGAAGGAGCTATATATGAGCTAAATAGCTGCAAAATAATAATATGCTACCTGTTGGTTTGTTCCCTTACATATATAAATACCGTCATTAGCAAAAAAAAAAAAAAAAAAAAAGGAACTATTAGTTATTTCCTAAAAAAATTGTTCAACAAAAGCTAGTTATAGGCAAAAATATTGATCATACACTGTGACTTGTAGAAGAACTTGAGACTTATTAAAACATTTATTGTAAAGGGTTGGCTAGTTAAAAGTGCACGTCAGGGATTTTGTATTCAATAACTGAACATGAGTGCTCATATATTTAAGTGAAGATAATAAGGAACTTGAATAGGTTTCCAGGTTACAATTTGCTTGTCTCTGGTAGTTCCAGGACTTAGACACATAAGACACCTAGACACACCTTAAATACAGGCAAAACTGTCTAATATTTGCAAATTGATTTAGCTGAGAAAGTGGTCTCGGCTGCCCACCTTGCCCATCCTCTGGAGCCATATCTCCTCTAGCCACAATAGTTGAGCCACAAATGATGCTGGACCTTGACCATAACTGTTTAACACAGACCAAAACTTTGAGGCAAACGGAATGTGCTTCTGCTGTATACTAATATGGATGTGGTGATTTGATTTGGCTGGTTGCCAGATAGCCACTCAGCTGTTCTCTCTTCCTGTCCTCAACAAATGATGAAAAAGTATGATAAGACAAAAACTTTCCTGTGTCAAGATAAAATCAGGAAGACCACTTACCAACAAACATCACAAAAATGAAAGGACTCAATTACTAAAAAAAAAAAATAAATTCTTGCCAATTAAAATAGAGTCAGATGGTGAAAACCAAACTTCACTCCCATCAACTCACTTTTCACTCCACTGCTTCATTCCCAGCTTCTTTGCCTCCTTCTGACACCAAGTGGTGCAGAGGTGACAAGGAGTGCGGATTGCAGCCAGTTCATAACAGTTCCTTTCTGTCCCCTCTTCCTCATCAGATTTTCTTTCCTGTGCCAGCATGGGTCCCCTCCAAAAGCTGCAGCCTCCTTCAGGGCACATCCACCTGCTCCAGCATGGAATCCTCTACAGGCTGCAGTGTTGTTATTAGCTCCATTGCAATCCTCTCCAGGGGCTGCAGGGGAGGTTTGCTGTGGTGCCTGGAGCATCCCTTCCTTCTCCTTCTTCTCTCACCTTGGTATTCACAACTTTTTTCCTCTCAGTTTCTCTCACTTCCCCCCATCCCCTCCTCACAGTGACTGGCAGCATTTTGCCGTTACTTAATCCATTTTCCCTGAGGCACCACAATGCCGACTGATGAGGTTAAGCCGTGCCCTGTGATGGCTCCTCTGGATCCAGTTGAAAATACCTGTGCACAGCACAAGGCATCCCAGTCTCTCCTCAGAGGCCACCCCTACAGCCCCCACTGCCAGTACCAGGGCACATAAACCCAGTGCAATAACAACACACTGGGCACTGGTGAGTCAGATTCCACAGGGATCTCCTGTCTGAACCAAGAGGGAATCCCGTCGGAAGTAGGGCCAAGAGGACAGGCTGAGGAAAGTACCCAACTAAGTTTAATCACTTGCTGTTTAATCTATCCGTGGTCACAAACCAGTGCTCTGGACAGCCCCATGGATTCAGCTGAGAGTCTACAGCTGCACACACACTGCAGTGGTTTCCCGTCAGAGGGCAAAATCTGTTAGTTTTTTTATAGCTCTGTCTGCAGTAAATTAACAAGTGCTTGATCGTAGATCTGCTTATGTACACTCAGGACTTCAGCTGCTCCCTTTCCTGTGCCAAGTATTTTGACAGATTCAGGATTAGGTCCTTTGAGATAATCACCAACTACCAAAATCCCAGCAGCTTCACATTGTGAAAAATGGTCCCGTGATTGATACTGGTGTTAACAACTTCCACAAAAAACAGAAAAATTCAATAGATACTAGAAGTGAATGTAACTTCTCATGACCTGTGCTCAGAAAAAATGGCCCTTTAAGGCTTTTGTCAGTAGACTGAGGAAGTTGCTGCTTCTGCTTCTCAAGATTCACATCTTATTTGAATGCACTGAGCAAGATGTGTGATGCATAATGACATAGAATATATCACGGAACAGGAAAATATAATATATAATTAAAGAGATTGTGATTTAAAACTGTGAGCTCAGTAATATTTTTATGAAGTTATAATTTTCTAGTAAAATTTCAAATGTAATATTCAGTTCATTAACAACTCTCATCATCCCCAAATCCATAAACATTAATTTATTTTACGGTGTAGCAATTTCTAAGAAATGTAAGTCATAAAATGTAAAAGTGTTTAGATATGGATTCAAAAAGAGAACAATCAGATTTTATTTCTCTTCTAGTTAGTACTATCCATTGCCTTTTTTTCTTCCTTTTTTATTGCTTCTTCTTTTTTCTAATTAACTACCATTTGTCATCTTATGTCAAATGGCATAATTACAAGTCATTATGTAGGATACTAATAGCCCTAGAAGCAGTTGCCTCACACATAAACTCTTGTGTCCACACGGCCACTTAGCAAAGAAGTGGATTTTAATTTCTCACCATTCATTACTGTTCCAATTGCTCTAAACAGAATAATTGAAGAACAGCAGGTGCTTTATATTTCAGTTCTTTAGTCTTGTTTCTTAACTTACCTTTTAAAATAGCAATGTTCTTTCACAGCAAGAAGGCAATTAATTCTTCTCTATGCCAGAAGATGCCACTACAGCACTCTCTTACAAACAGTAAAGACTGATGACAGGGGAGAAGGGCATGAATGTTATCAGACACACCATCTGATTGATTGTTTCTGAGAAGGTATTACTGTGAGTATCCTGAAAGTACAGGGTCTCAATTTGGTAAAAGAATGAGATTCTGCAACATTTCTTTATTAAAAAAAAAAATCTACATATTGGGAATTAAAGGAAACAGTTTTTTAACGTCATAATTCATTAACTGCAATCCTAGTCCAGCATTTGCCATCTTGGATATTTATGTGCTAGAGCAATGTACCAAACATTAATATAAGTACATGTTCTTTCTCCAAAGGATTTTTCTAGAAAGGATTTCCCCGCTGTTTAATATACCATATAAATCACTTTGAAAAAATAGTCTTAGGTTGCTATTTCATTTTCTTCTACATCCAGTTAATCACAGAGAGGTTTGAGATCATCTGTCTACTTCAGTGTCACGGTTCTTTTTTTTCTTTCTTTTCTTTTTTTCTTTAAAAATTCTTGTAGTGAGCAGTCCATCACTAGCTTTAGAAACTAGGTTTGTCCCAAAGTGATAAAGAAACAGAGCAGCCAAAAAATATTTCCCCAAAGGGTCTACCTAAAAGGATGCTTTATTTTATTTTGATTTATTTTATTTTAGGGACAATTTAAACATTTTATTTCTTGACAGCTGTGCTACTTGCTGGTGACAAGGGAGAAGAGGAAGGAAGGTTACTGTGCAATTCTATGATGGTCAAAAAGGCTCAAATTGATAATCTATAAAGAATTAAAATAGGAAGAAGCACTTTAAAAGCACTTCTTTTGAACAAGCTCTCTATTAATTAATTGTTTGTCCTCAGGGTACCTACATAAGAAAGCAAGCAAATATATTCAAAATATGTGTGAACTTAGGCTTTCCAGTGGGACACTGCAATCCACTGTCAAATGTGAGTGTCATCAATTGGACAACCAGAATATATTTGCAAAATTTAAGATGTGCAGGGGTTTCTTCTACAAAAGGTGGGAAAAGTATTACTCACAAGCACTGCACAATGCAAATTCTATGCCATATTTTATCAATATTTTCTTTTTCTTCAATTAATATTTAAAGACCTCATGTCTTGAGGTCAAGTAGGTTTATCAGCTAGCATTTATTTTGTCATTTCTAGTGACTGGCCACCAGAGAGATGTTACCTGATTTACTACACATCTTTGAGCCTGACCCTTCAGCCAGTTGTTCACCCATGATGTTGTGTGTATGTCTAGCTGTACGCTGGACATTTCATTCTCAAAAACACTGCAAGAGATAGGATCAAACGCTTTTCTAAAATCCACAACGCCCTTGTTCGCTGCCTTCCCTCTGTCCACTGGTCAGTAGTGATGTGTTTACACATCCAGCACATTCAACCTGTTCAGTGTACTCCAGTAGCTCCTCTGTGAAGAATCATCTCTTTAGCTGCCACCACGGAACTGATCATCAGAATTCAGAAGTTACCGAATGGAATAAAAGCCTGCTCTCTGTGCTGTAGTTTTGAAAGGCACATTTAGCACCACCAGGTGTTGGAGAAATTGGGGATGTCTTTTATACCACTGAAATTTATGCCTTCTTACCTATCTTCATGAAAAGCTGATAATTTGTCCTTTCTTTCAAATTTCTGAAAGAGTATGTAGGGAGGAACCAGAAAGGATATTTAGTCAAGTGACAGACTATTGAACAGTTGATTATGTAAGACAAAACAACTACTCACACATCTGCCTATTATTATTTTTGATTAAATATCTTCTATCAAAAGTTTTTGCTGAAAGTCAAATTACTTAAATACACCAATGAAATTGATCTAATAATAGCAAATGGTCAGTCCTAGGGATTGAATATTAGTCTTCTTACTAGACCAAACAAAAACTTTTATCTAATAATTACACTTTGAGGCATTCTGTTTTGCTTAATAGCACTGTGAAGCTTTATTCATTACTTCTCCATAGCATCTCATCTTTGCATCTTTTGGTTTTGTGAATACTAAACATACAAACTAAAATTGGGGCTATAAAATGCACTTATATTTTTAACTTGTGTTTATATAATTAAAAGGTGAAATTGTGTGTTAAATGCATCAGCAGAGTGCATTTTTGGCAAAGAAATTAAAGTATATAAATTGTGTATCCCATCTGTTACAAATATAAGGTCTTTTCACTGGTAATTACAACAATTTTATCTGGAAAACAGGATTCATTCTATGTTAAATACAGATTAAAATATCTGTGAATAAAGATATATTTGGAAATTAAATAGAACCCGCATAAACCCTAATTTTGATATTAGCAAACACCCAAATCAATTTCCACCATAGACCCTGGGTTTCATGTTTACTGGTGTTCCACATGTATTATTCAGAAGCACCAAATATTAGGTACCTATGAGTCAAAGCACAGTCTGGCCAAGGCATTTAGTATGCAAGAGATAATTTTTGATGACTCGTAGGTAGGGCCAGTGATACAGCCAGTGAATATTGTGCCACTGTGCACATCAGTTTTGCAACAATAAACTGCTTATTCCTGTTTTGCTGCATTGAATTCATCTTTATGTTTGTCTATAAAAAAATGTGATGGATCCAAAATCATTTGTGATGAAGCATTTAGTCACAGCTGTGCCCACTTCTCTTTTTGGAAAACAGCACTGGTAAATACTGTAAGAAAATGTTGAAAGTAATTAAAATTAAAGAACTTGACAGACCACTCCTGAATATTTCTTTTTATGAAATTATCTAAATTTCACTATGTTCGGTTAACTGTGCCTGGATGCCATGGGCCCACCAAAGTCTCTCCGTCATCAGGAAAGAGAAAGTATTAGGAAAATCTTGTAGGTTGAGATAAGGACAGGGAGAGATCACTCACCAATTACTATCATGGGCAAAATGGAGGTGACTTGGGGATATTAGTAAAATTTACTACCAATGAAATCAGAGTAAGGTAATAAGAAATGAACCCAAATCTTAAAACACCTTCCCCCCTCCCTTCTTCCTGGGCTCAACTTCATTCCTTCTTTACTTCACTTTTCACCAGTGATGCAGGGGAGCAGGGAATGGGGACTGCAATCAATTCATCACACATCTCTGGTACTCCTTACTCCTTAGCGAAAGAACTCCTCTGCTTCCGCAGACTTCCCCTGCTCCAGCATGGGTCCCTTCCATGGGGCACATTCCTTCAGGAACAGGCTGCTCTAGCATGGATACCCACGGGGTCACAAGTCCTGCCAGTAAACCTGCTCCAACACGGGCTCCTCTCTCCTTGGGGCCACAGGTTGTGCCAGGAGCGTCACAGCCCCCGTTAGGTATCCATCTGTTCTGGTGTGGGGTCCTCCACGTGCTGCCGGTGGATACCTGCTGCTCCACCATGGACTTCCACAGGCTGCAGGGGTACAGCCTGGCTCACAGAGTCTGCCCCACGGGCTGCAGGGAAATGTCTGCTGTGGCACGGGGAGCACCCCTTCCCCATCCCTCCGCACTGACCTAGGCGGCTGCAGGGCTGCTTCTCCCAGATGTTCTCCCTCTTCACCCCTTCCCCATCCCTCCGCACTGACCTAGGCGGCTGCAGGGCTGCTTCTCCCAGATGTTCTCCCTCTTCACCCCTTCCCCATCCCTCCGCACTGACCTAGGCGGCTGCAGGGCTGCTTCTCCCAGATGTTCTCCCTCTTCTCTCTGGCTGCCAGTGTAGCGGGGCTTTCCACCCTTCTTATCCAGCATTACCCCAGAGGCGCTGCTACTGTCACTGACGGGCTCTGCCTTGGCTGCCTTGGAGCCAGCAGGGGTTGGCTCTGCCAGACAGTGGGGGAGGCCACTCCTGTAGTCCCCCCCCACTACCAAAACCTGGCTGTGCAAACCCCATACATACTAACGTTTTGTTACAATATAACAGAAATACAAAGCAGAAAGCAAGAGAACATGCATATACTTCCAGTTAACTTTGCAGTTTGATTAGGGGTGTTTCCTCTCACTTTGATTTTGATAATCAACTGAATCAGTAGTTTATGTAGAGGACAGCTGCTGAAGTATGGTCATATAGTATATTTTATTAAGGTTGTGTGTGGCAATATCTCATGTCATTATGTACAGAAGCATACCACTTTTTTAGACCGACTGTGATCTTACTCATTTTTACTGCTCTTTGTTTAAAAAGGTTCAATTTTCACCAAGAATGCTTTTTTCTCTAGAATTTTTCTTTTCATTGAAATATATTCTATAAATGTGTTCTTAGATTGTATATAGTTTTTGTAATCCAGTAATTAATTAATCAATATTTAAAACTGTAAATATTAATGACTTGATTGAATAGTATATTTAGCATACTAGAAGATTTAGCAATTAGTAGACCATGTAATCCTCAATATTGAGAATGGCCATTCTCATATCAAAAGATTAAAAAAAAATTCTCTAGTTATCTATTCTTACATACAATGTGAATCTTTTTTTTTTCTTATCACAGGATACTGGAAAATTTGCCTTGCAATCTTTGACATACCAATTTTCATTATATTATCTCTGCTTCATTTCTACTGTGATTTAAGTATTTAGTGAGTCTGCCTTCAGGTTTGTGTACATTTTCACAAGGAGGATAAACTGATACTGAAATAGCCTTTTAAAAAAAAATTAATGGAAGCACATCTCACTGTTTTCTTGAGTATAATAAGAATCAAATAGCAGACTAGTTTGTTTTGTCCATAATCCAGAACATCTGTCTCAAAAGTGCTCTGTCCCTTAGTTCTTTTTCTGCAGTATATTAGCAGTATTTTTCCTTACCATATCCTTTTCTTTCCAACTGCCTTCTCTGATTGATCTTGGCACAGAAAATTTCACTTTCACCCGTCTATCTGAAGCCAGTTACTAGTTCTCCTTTGCTTTGGACAAAATTTCACTACTGTCACGTTATGAACAAGGAGTTCCTCATGCTGCTTTAACAAGGTTTCACTGAATATACATTGCAAAAATTAACAGCTCAAAAATTGGATTTTGAATAGGTTTGAATTGCCACCTGAGTATTTTAATGCATTTTGTTTACTTTTATTCCACTTTTATGGTTTTAAGCTGCTAAAATTTTCAAATTTTCTCCACAAAAACAAGAAAAGCTAAAACTTTATTAAAGGACATTTTCCTGTAGCCCCATGACTCATGGAGCTCTGCCTGTACAAGGGCAGCAAATGTCCAGAAACTGATCATTTGAGACAGCTGACACAATTTTAGCTGCCTTAATCCTTTCTACAGACTTTGGGAGCAGAGAGAAATACAGTCTTGGTCATAACCCTTAACTTTATCTATTCCTATTCTCAAGTTTACTTTTACAATGAGTGAGAGTAAGGACAAGAATGAAGGATGGGGATATTACATATTGTGATATGACCATGTGTTCATATGTGGGCAACAAGCCCTTTTCCTAAGCCAAAGAGACCATCTCCAGCTTCAGTAAATATTGGTCTAAACAGTTGTTTTATTGATCATATTGATGAATTCAGTGAACGTAGAAACACAAACATCTGCTCTCTTCCTTCCCTTTTTCTGTATAAACAAAAAAACATTTTTCTTCCAAGAGCTTAAGAATTAAATAAACAGCAAATGGATTGCTGCTCCTTTTTTTCATACTTTTCTGAGGCAGTGAAGAATGAAAAACTAGTTAGATGCTGGAGACAGGTTTTGTAAAAATGACCAGATCTTGTTGGGTTTTTTTTTTAATTAGTAGAGTATTTAGCTGAGCCATACAGTATGTAGAATGGACAAGGTTAGATTATTTAGTCTCAATACACTTATTTTTACAAAAAGCCATCAAATTCTTTTTCTAGCACATTTAACATCAAATATTCATTTCTCCACTAAATTCATTTCAACTACCAGGCTCTGATTCTTTAAATATGAGGCCCAGTAAAAATATAAATAAATAAACTACAAAAGATTTAATTGAATCAACAGTATTTATTGGAATTATTTTATTCTTTACATTGAAATGGATGTCCTATTTATAGCAGTGGTTTTGCAGCTTATATGCAGCAGCATACATTGACTAACCACATGCACCCTTTTTGCTTGATATAGCTTAGTTAAAGAAGTATTTGGTATGATGCCTTTTAGCAAAAGTAAGACAATACATTTGTTGCATGAACTAGATCCACACTGAACAGGAATGTATTTTTTAAGAGAAGGCAAAGACTGAAAACAAGAGTTGCCTTTTCTGTACTGTAAAATTATGTGAATCATCTAAGGCTGTATGGTCTCTGATGAAACTATTCAAGAGAAAAATCATGAAAAAAATAGATAAAAGATTATTCTGTTTTACTAGCTGGTAATTAAAAGGAAAGCTCGCTATGATTTTAGCTTCTACAGTGGTTTCTATATAATGGTTATCACCACAGGGTCAATAGTAACCTTAAGCAACATGACATAGTCTGTCACATCATATTTGCTTTTCCCTTCTCTCCTCATGGATGAAGTAAGTGTGTACACTGGAATTTTTAACTCTCTGCAAACCAAGGTCACAGAATTGTGTCTTACATCTGAAGTGTGAGAAGCTGTGCTTCTGTTGCCCTTTATCCAGCTTGGCTAAGGATGTCAGTAAGACGGATGCTACTGAGGGGTCAGATTAGAACTGTGTATTTTCTTCTAACATCTCTCCCCTGAACAGAATAAAAAAAAGTTATCTGTTGTGCTGGTTTTGGCTGGAATAGAATTAACTTTCTTCATAGTACTCTGTATGGTGCTGTGTTTTGGATTTGTGACCAAATCAATACTGATAACACAGCAACATATTATCGATCACTGAGCAGTGCTTACACAGCACCAAGTCCTTTCCTGCTTTTCACACTGCCCCATCACCACAGGGGCAGAGGGTGCACAGGAATTTGGGAGGAGACATGGCCAGCTGATGCCAACTGACCAGAGGAATATCCCACACCATAGGGTGCCATGCTCAGCAATAAAAACTGCAGAGGGGGGAAAGAAGGAGGAAGTGGGGGTGACATTCCCACTGTTGCATGGAGTCCTGCTCTTCTGGAGATGGCTGAACACCAGCCCATGGGAAGCGGTGAATGAGTTCCTTGTTTTGCTTTGCATGTGTACACAGTTTTTGCTTTATCTATTAAACTACCTTTATCTCAATCCATGAGTTTTCTCACTTTTACCCTTCTGATTCTCTCCATCCTCCTACTGGGGAGGCGTGAGCTAGCATGTGTGTGCTGTGCATTTTCCACAGCTGTTTACAATATATAAATATATATGGGGTTAATTTGAAAGCTCGAAGACTGATAGGAATGAATGCATGATTTGTAATTTTGCTCTGTCATTAAAGACTACTTTTCAATGGAAGTGTGCTTGGTGTAGTCCTCTCAGTTGAAAATAAAATTTGACTTAACCCCAGCGTGCGTATGCAGTGCTTAAAATGAAAATACTTGAGGTATACTAAGGCCTGCTATCCATCACCTCTTTGCAGGACTCTATAAAGCTCAGCACATGGTTTAACATCCAAACAGCAGATACCTATATGTTTTTAAACTCTCGCATAGCAGAAAAGTGATTAGAGAAAAAAACTGCATTCAGATGAGATCATTAGAAGTGAGAATGGGTAAAAATGGATATGAGGAAGTACTATGGCCACGCTAAGTTATTTCAGAGAAATGACTGTTCCTGACGGTGAGTTTCCTACTCAAAACCAAACCCAGCCAAATCCCTCAAATGCAGTGTGGCATGAAATTGTCTAACATACATAATTGAAGAAATACAGTCTTGAATAATAGATTTTAGATTTATTTTTAGCTTTTCTGATAAAGATCTGTAGAGATTTTCAAATCTTCCTTTCCAAAGTGTTAACATTCATTGCCTACAAAATTTAGAGCTGATCTTTCGTTGGTGAATAATTGAAATAAAATGTCTACAAAGGAAAATGCAGAAAGATGTTAAATTAGTAAGTGGTGGAATTTTTTTAACCAAATCCATGTACACATTTTCCTTTAGCCACATTTATAAGCCATAATTGAGTTTTAGGAGCTTGACATATTATCACTTCAGATCTGAGACTTAGCAGGTATTTTTTAGAGTATGCTGTAAGCCTTTCCCAAGTACAAGACAGTATAACTTGTTTTGAAAACCTAGACTAATTTCAGAAACAACCTTCCTCTGGCACATCATCTTTTATAAGTCAAGAAGAAATCTTCCAGGTGGATCTGCTACCAATAAGGAATGGTCCCAAAGAAGAGAAATTCTGGCTTTTTAGGAGGAATCTTTGCTTTTTCTAGAGAATGCAATAACTTTGCATTATCAGCTCTCTTAGCCTTTTCTGTTTTATTTATTGCTTTATTTGTTTGGGCTGTTTCTCTCCATTTATATAACACAGAATGTGCAACGACTCACTTGTGCAAGTGAGGCAATGTACTTCAATGTTTTGAAAATTATTCTAGTCAGAATATGGGCTATTTCTACTAGTAAATCACTTTATGGATCTCACCATTTCATCTGTAATTCAAGTATTGATGTTGGTCCCTCAGAGACTATTGTGCATGAACACACGAATACATCCAAACTAGCAATTAAATAAATGTACTTCCTTCTCTGTTGCCACTTTGTTTTATTTCAAATACAGTAAAACAGTGCCAACCTTGTACTCCTATGGTATTAAAACTTATTTCCTGCTTTAAACTTCTCTGAATCACCCAACGCTTCAAAATCTTGCATTGCTAATCTTGCTCTGCCTTATCTTTAATACACAGCTGTCTCGTTTCCAGACTTTTCCTCCTATACCTTCCTTTTCTATAGCATCCACTCCTATATTCCAGATTACTGTTAAAAAAATCTTGGATTCATGGTGACTGGTGTTCTTTTGACATTCTAACATTTTTGTTTCGCTAAAGTATGTCAAGATAGAGAATCATAGGAAGGAAGTAAGCCTCTACTAATTAGTCAGAACTAACATCTAAAGGAATAGAAACACTGCTAAAAAGCACCCTATAATTCAAATTTATGTGATGAAATAAATTAGAATTAAATTTTATATATATATATACATAAAATTCTTGACACATATAGTGAACTTCAGTATCAGAATTTCACTTCTGTAATTTCTGAAAAGTGAAGATAGAGCATTGTTGTAACTGATTATAGTGTTAAATAATATAATAGTATAATATCCACAAAATGTATTTGGTAATAAATATTAAGTGAGTGTAAATAGGCCTTTTTCCCTATATCAGAACTTTGGATTAATACCTTGAATGTTTAACAAATGTGAGATTGAATCCATATTTTTATGATGGTAAAGTCCTCTTGTCCATCACCAAACATAAAGATTATTAGACATACCAATTTGAGAGGAAACAGAACTCTCTAAAATGTGAGTTTATAATATTTTTGTGTATTCCAATATGGCCTTATCCTTACAGAACTTTTTTAATCTAACCACAGCACAGAGGAAGGTCTTCAAATAAATGAAGTTATTGAAGTCCTGAATTATATCCCAGTGTATACAGTGCCACTAACATATTTTCTTCTAAAGTATTCAAATTCCAGAGAGAAAAAACATACATGTTAACAACCATATCAAGAAGCATAAAAATTTATCTTTAGAATGAAAGAATTATGTGAACCTGGGTAATCTGGAAGGGCATATGAAATTCGTATGGATATGAAACAATTCACGTTATTTGAATAAAAACATCCATTACTTTTCAAAAATGTAATCAGTCTTAATAGTCCTATTACAGTTTATAAATTGAAGAGCATTATATACTCAATCTTTCTTTCTTTTCCTTTTTTTAAATTGAACATATGTATTGCATCAGAATAAAAATGGAAATCAAATAATCATTAAATTATTCAAAATTATAAAATATACAAACAAGTGCATAAAAATCTATAAATAACAATACATTAAGTATATAAATATTTTGTATTTGGCTATCAGAAACTAAAAACTTAAATGGGGAAATTTTAATATTTTAATTTGTAGGTTTCTTCTTCTGTTTTTAGGTGTTGTGGATTACGTTATAAAAATGTGATGTGAAAAGCAATGCTTTTTTTTTGTACAAGACTTTATAATTCAATGTTTCATCAGTAAATCTAAAGACACATATTAAGAAAAAAATTGTGTAAGTTTTTTTTGAGAAAATTGTCATTTTTTTTAGTAATTATTTCCATTTTTCCTGGAGTATAGTATGTCTATTAACTACATGTGCTAATCCAAAAGGAAAGACTGTGTAACAACAGATGTAGAAGTATATGGCAAACTGAAGTAAGTGGCAGAATTTTGTATTTTCTGTTGCAAAGTTTGTTATAAATAGAGTGCTTGTCATTTGGAGCCATGAGCATCTGCAGACTCAGTAGACTTGAGGACCTTGATATAACCTGCATTTTGCAAACATTAAAAAAGCTGAATTAATTCTGATTTTTACTAAGGTTGCTATTAACTCATATAATTCATATATGAATGAGATGAAGCATTTGCTATAAAAAATTTTGCAGTCTGAAAGGGAATATCCTAATTTAATATGCTACATTTAATACCTAAAAGTTTTCAGCTTGTAAAATTCTTTTCTTTCTTTTGATCCTTTGAAAGGGTAAATGAATGGGTTATTCAATCACTGGTTCCATAATTGTCTCAGATTCTATTACAGAGAATTTTCTATTTGCTGCTTAATCTCTGTCAGGATTCTTTTCTAAATCCTTGTCTTTGAACAAACCGGTTACATTTTTTATTATATTTACAAAGCTCTTAAAGTACCATTAGCTTACAAAAAAAGCAAAATAATGTAACTATGTTTGAAAATCTACTTTTCATGTAAAAGAAATATTTCTGAATTAAATAAAAATAAATCCTTTCTAAAATGGAGTTTTCTGGCTATTGAGCAGCTCAGTATTTGTCACTGTGTTATAACAGTCTTACTGATGGCTTTTCCAGTTTATAGTTGCTGCCATTTCTGCTGATAATGAGTGGATTGCCCAGAACTTGAAATAAGAAGTCAGTTTACTGACTAGATACTCACGTAGACTTGTACAGACATTGCGTTTAAAGAAACCAGTTTTATATTGTCATTGCCTTGAACCCTGAGCCTTCTTGTCTTCCTTCCATTTTCTCTCTGTCCCGTGGGAGAGTGAGTGGGACGCTTGGAAGGCTGTTGCTGAGGTCAACCTACAACATATACCTTGTCAGATAATTATACCTATACATACCAGCTATAAATGCTATAGAATATCTAAAATTCATTCAAATGGCATTTCCATTAGCTTATTTTCTTCCACATAGCTTGTGTCCCACAAGAAAAAATCCAATTTGCTTTGCATGAGTATGACACTTTCTTATTGCATTATTTTTTTTTTTCTTTTAATAATGAAGCTTGAGTTATTAAATAGTGACTTAAGATCCTACTTAATGTTAATCTATGCCTTTGGCTACAGGGAAAAGATAATTTTCTTGCAGTTTTTATTTGGCTTACTAAATAAATAAGGCCAAATGTTATATCACTCTAGAATTTAACTCTGTGTAGCCACAGGAGATGGCTCTGTAAGTTGCTATGCCCTAAGGAATGCCTACAATATAGAGAAAGATATTTTGCCTGTGTTTGTAGAACAGACGTGGGTGATTTGAACTTCCAAATATGTGATGAGATTAGAAATGCATAGCAATACATATGACTACTTTTTGTTTATTGTTTTTGTTTGGTTTGGCACTTTTTTTTGGTCAAAGTATTTGATGTTGATGAAAACTACCTGATTGTAAAGCACTGTCTAGTGGTTCAGCGAAGATGATACAGCTAAAAATAACCTATGCTTTTTGGCCAATGGAAATTCTTGGTTTTTAAAAATAATGGCTGTAATAACTTGCAAGCAGTGTATTACATAACTGTGCACATAACATTTCAGTCTTCTTTTACATAACTTTTCAGTCTTTCTTTTATTTAAAAAAGAGCTATGTTTGTATTTACTTTACCAAACCCTGATAGAGGGGATGCTTGCCATGTTTTCATTGCTAACATCTGAGAAGTCCTTTGAGACCTCACTGTTTATGCAAATTTTCTCAGCAACACTAGAGAGCTAAATCTCTAGTACATTCATGAGGAAAATTCTATGAACATAAGCAAACAGATGGAAAATTTTTAATATATTGAGACTGTTTCATACAGTATAATAATGGCTGCATGCCATTTTCTTCATACTTTTGGTATAATTTTCCATTTCTAGTTTCACAGTGTAAACATGCATGTGTTCTGTCTGTTCCAGTAAGAAAAATTACTACAAGAACCTAATACATTGAATCCAGTCTGTTCCATTTTTTATCCTGGACAAGTCCCTGCTCAGAACTCAAAGTACTCACATAATTGATTGCAAAAAAAGATTTCTAACTTAAGTAGGAGACAGTCTTTGCTCCTTTGCAAGGATAAACTAGGCATTAATATTACAAGTGTAGAAGAATGTTTTACAACCTCTGAGGGCCTCCTGCAGATTTGACCAGTCAATTATCTGCATACTATTAACTGTCTAAAACAGTCCTCAAAGAAACTAGTTGTCTCATACTTGAGAGTCAGGATGCCCAACAGAGGCAGTGGAAAGAAACATCTTCTTTCAATAATATGAACTAATTGAAGTATGAAATAAATAACCTCTTTAAATATGCTTATTTTTCATAGGATTTAATTTGGTTTCATGTATTTTTTAATTAAGTTTGTGTCGAATGCAAACCTTAGCCACTGTTGAAATTGTTTCTCTACTTAACATAGATATGATGAACTTACGGCATCTGAAAAATTTTTGCACTAAGTTTTGCAAAGTAGCAATGTTATTTATCAATTTTGAAATTCTTTTCCTATTAAAACATCCATTTAAAAGCAAAATATCAGATAATGTTATGAGATTAGGAGACTAAGAACATTCTTATGTACCAATTACACTTATAGTCAGGTTTCTTTAGCTTTTTCTCTGTAACCAGCAATTGGACTCTTTGTTTAGAATCAGAATAGTTTTTCGGACAGAAACTTTATTTTTATTGTATTTGCCAAGGTTTGCTACATTGTCTCTGGATGGATGCAACTTACTCTTCCATAAACCAAGTATTTTTCTAAGTCTTGGCACTTTCCTCAAGTATTCTGTTTTAAAGTGAGGTATTGATGTAGGTGCTCTTTTAACACCCAAGCACTTACCAGAGGTCCTCCACCTTGTGGCAAGTCACACAATTTCTCAACGATCCTATCAGTTGAATAAAGGCCCTCATTTCTCTCAAAGTATCCTTCTGGACAAAATATCCAGCACTCAGCTGGATAAACACATCATGGGATAGGTGAGCAACTGGCTCACAGATCAGGCACAAAGGGTTGTAGTGAATGGGGTGATATCAGACTGGGGACCTGTCATGAGTGGGGTTCTGCAGGGCTCCATCTTAGGGTCAGTTCTGTTCAAAATCTCTATAAAAGACTTAGGCACGGGACCCAAAGCTATACTAAACAAGTTTGCAGATGATACAAACTTGGGAGGAGCTGTTGACTTGAAGGCAGAGAGGCCCTGCACTGAAAAATTAGAGCACTGGGCAATCACTAACCATATGTTGTTTAACAAGGAAAAGGGCTGGATTCTGCACCTGGTGAGTTCAACCCTGGACATATGGACAGACTGGGGAGAGAGAGATGCTGGAGAGCAGTGCCATGGAACAGACCTGGGTGTCCTGGTCAGTGGCAAGTTGAACATGAGTCAGCAGTGCCCTGGCAGCCAGGAGGGCACTCGTGCCCTGGGGTGCATCACTCACAGCATCACCAGCCGGGCAAGGGAGGGATTGTCCCGCTCTGCTCTGCTCTGGGGCGGCCTCACCTCGAGTGCTGGGGACAGTGTTGGTAGCCACAATATAAGAAAGATATAAAGCTAAAGGGTCTTGAAGGGAAGCCATATGACGACTGATTGAGGTCACCTGGTTTGTTTAACGTGGAGGAGACTGAGGAGAGACTTCATAGCTACAACTTCCCCATGAGGGAAAGTGGAGGGTCAGGCACTGATCTCTTCTCTCGGGAGACCAGTGACAGGCTCCGAGGGAAAGGCATGAAGCTGTTTCATGGGAGGTATAGGTTGGAAATTAGGAAAAGGTTCTTCACCCAGAGGGTCGTTGGGCACTGGAACAGGCCCTTCAGTAAAATGATCACATCACCAGCCTGATGGAGTTTAGGAGGCATTTGGACAATGTTCTCAGGTGCATGCTGTGACTCTTGGGTCTGTTCTGTGCTGGGCCAGGAGCTGGACTTCAGTGATCCTCATGGGTCCCTTCCCACTCAGGATATGATTCTATGATCCTAATGTAAGAGTCTGTTCAAGTGGACTGAAATGTCTATGCTTTTCAATAGTGGCCTATAGTAGACATAACTATTACTAGAAGCACTAGTGCTCTGTAGAAAAGTGAAGAAAAAATATGGAGCACCAGACTTTTAGCTTGTTGTCTATTTAGTGCAGTGCATTATCTTCTGTATCCTTGTGTTAGGATTAGCTCTGTTCTGGTGCCTCTCATTCTGTCTGGATCTAGCCATGCTTTGCAATGATATTGTAAACAACTTTAATATGCTTGTGCCTTGCTGAACTCCAGCAACATAGGTTTTCCTGTGTTCATTCTTTCCATTTTGTAGCCAAGTGCACCTTCTGCCAAGAGCTCTCACAACTGTCTTGTGCTGTCATCTTTCCTGCTACTTGTAGTGACTATCTTAACTCTTCAGTAGAGATGGGAATATTTAAAGTTAGAGTAACATGACACTTTTAGACAATGTTCTGAGGCACAATACATATTGGCTGGTTGCTATAATAGATTTTGTTTCCTCTCTTCAGGGTTGCTCTTTAAGCACCGAATAACAAAGTGAACTATTTTCTTTGTATTTAGTTACTATCATGTACGCACTATAACACTAATAATGATAAGTAGCCAGATAGCAATAAGATTTCTTTCAGCCCAAATGTGTTCTTTGTAATCAGAGAAGATAGTCTAGGGGGAATTAGTGATCATTAATCCAGGATTTCTAAACTGGTCTGAAGACCTCCAGCTGCTGTAAGAAAATTGAAGAGTTCTTTTGCTGTAGTAGTCCTTTTACAGTAGAAGCTCTGCTGAGATTAAAAATTTGGCAGTTTTCCTTATTTAGTGAATACAAAACACATAGCCCTGTTGGGTCTTTGTGGATGTGTGCCCTGTACTCAGTGTGGTTGCTTTGTATCACTCCAAGGCTCAACACTTTACAAAGCTGCATCTCTCTTATCACTTATAAATTGTGTCATTAGATTATTTTTTAATGCTATTTTTCTTTTGTGGAGTTGTTTGTGAACTGATTTACATACTATCAGATGCAGGTAGATACTGTGCTGTGAAGAGACTGACCTTTAGCAATATACAACACAAATGATGAAAATTAAATTACCTTTTCCTTTCTCAGTCTTATAAATCTAATGTTATTAGTAGCTAAGGAAATGACATCCACTTAAAAATATGACATTTATCCTGCCAGTGTCCTTTTAACTTTGTGTTCTGCAACTTTTTGTCTGTGTTTGTAGCAGAAAGTAAGTTTTGTGACCTTTCTTTTGGGTGATTTTTTAACAGTGAGTTTAATGCAGTAATTCAAATGCAAACTTAAAAAGTAGCCTGAAAATAATAATTACTCTAAGCAATGTCCCTTCTTCAATATTTGTGAGGTGCTTACAACATTTTTTGCTCTTATACAATGAATAAATAAAGTAAAAGAGCCAGTTTATGATTGTGAATTCCCATATTTCTTTGGGGGTGGTGCTACATAAAGCTACTTGAGCATGCAATGACTAGTGTATTGTGATATGATATCCCAACAGAAATCAGTGTCCTCCATACAGAATATGGGACTTCTAACTGTGGGATAAAGAACCTTGTTGCTGATAGGAAGTCCTGCAGCAGGCCTGGTAGCATGTATTTAAATAAAAGCCACAGACTCACTGAGCTTTCACATTAACAGGAGGACAGAGGTACATCACTCTGAAAGAAGTTCCACGGTGCAACTGTTCACAAAAGAGAAGTTACTGTGCATTTTGCTTTGGCATGTTGTGTTCTTTGCAACAGAAGAGGTCTCTTAGCAAAGACCTTAGGAGAGTACAGAATAGTACCAGATCTTTTATCTTTCCCTCCTGCCCAATGGAAGCCTTCTAGTATAGTTAAGGCCTCCACTCCTTGGACTCACCGAGGGTTTGAGGCCATATCTAACTCCTTTTAAGGTAATTAATGACTTTATTTATGTTGAGTTCTCATCTGTGTTATGGTATACAGTTCAGTTATTGTACTATATATGATGAAGCCTAAGTAGCTCTGTGAGGATCAATATAGCAAAACAATAGTATTAATTCTGAAAAACCATTATTCCTTTTGTAAAGCATCTCATCTTTATCTCTGCCTTGGTTTAGTGTTATTATTCCTTTTTTTAGACCATCGTTCTTATCTGAACTTCTTTCCTTTCAAAATTTGAAACTGAATTAACACATTTTTCTTGATATTTGAATTACTGTATTTATGATTTCTCTTTTCTGTGCCAAGCTTCAGACTGAAGAACATGTTTACCACAGAGTTATGAACCTGTGAAACCAAGGGCTACAGTAAAACTGCTGATGCAAAATTAACTACAGCAGTGTGAATAATTTCATAATAATTTTATTCATGATGAAAATACTTTAAAGGACTTCCTAAGACATTTATAAAGGCAGCAGACAGAGGACTGTGGGCCAAGACTATGGACTTAATGCTCTTGTAAATTTCAGCAATACCTTTGTTTAAATTATTACCTTCCTTGTGTTGTTTCCTGATAATTATTTTTCCTAATTGTTAACCTTCTTGTGAGTTTTGACCATAAGTAAATAGTTATCCTACGTAATGAGAATTCTTTGAATTCTTTACATCTGCTTGCTCTTACAAACTCATGTTTATGGTCGCTTAAAAAAAATCAGCAGCAAGGGTATCAGCAAAAAAACAGATTTAATATTAAGCAACAGCACCACAAAGTTCGTTGGCAAGATTCAGCCTACTACTTACAGGACAGTTAAGGCACACAGAGGGAAAATGAGCAACAACAGAACTAAAACCAAAATCCAGGCAAGCAAAACAGGTATGAATTGAGAACTATCTAGGGGTGGGGTGTGTGTATGTGTGTGAGACAAAAAGGAAGTGAGAGCACAGATAAAATGGAATATGGCCTAAAGTCTTAACAGCACTCAAACTTAACAGTACTTTAACTTATCTTATACCTTAACTTATACCTTAAACTTAACAAATTAACAAAGGAACAGCACTTATAATTTAACAATTTAGCAAAGGAATAACACTTAACAACATTTTTCCTAACTTATGACTTCGAAGTTGAATTTAGCAACTTAACAGAAAAATAACACAGCAGCATTCAACTTAGCTTATAACTTCTGGCTTAACCTTACTTACAGGTCCAATTTACTGAGATATCTAAGAGAGCAGCACTTCTCCCAGATTTGCTATAGCATATGCTCAGGTGCATGCACACAAAGAGCCAGTGCAAGCAAGGTACCCATGAAAATTCCCCTCAGAGGTCAGTGAAATACTCACTTTGGATGCCTTTGCATCTCCCAACAGGTGAAGGGTCGGCCTTGAGTAGTGAGGGTACTGAGCACAGGACTCGTCGCTGTTCGGCGATCCTGCAGGTACAGCAAACATGAGAGTTCGCTGGCTCTGAGAGGCCCCACGCAGAGGAGGTTGACGGTCGCAGCCCGCTGCTGTCCAGGAGAGCTCAAAGGGTCTCATTTTGGACCGCTGTTTATAGGGTCAGGAGAGGGTGGCTTTAGTCATAACAATATTTCACCCTGGCCACAGTGTTGGTCGGCTCTGTCTTTGAAAATGTGAGAACAGGGATGCTAAGGAAAATAAAGGATCATTATAAACAGCTGTTTGTGGGAGCAGACAGTGTCCCTGATCAGCTCAGGAAGGGCTGAGCCCAGGTGTGGTCCGTCAAGGCCGAGGCCTAACGAGCAGTTCTCACATTTCAGTCCGGCCTGGAAGAGAGGTGGGAGAATGCACCACCACACTTGCTCAGTAAGAATACCACAACATGCATGTCTGTAGTTCTTGCCTTTATGGGACCTAAGAAAAAATTTATAGATGACAACTTGACTAACTTAAGGCACATTATTTTGCTAATCAATTTGTACTGATTCAAAATAGTTACTCTAAAGGCAAATTAAACTAAAATTAGAAAGGAAGTTAAAATGAGAACAGTGCTAGAACAGTTCTGGAGGGAACTATGTGCTCAGTAAGGTATTTGAATTAGGGAGGGAAAGGAAAATGAAGGGAACAATATAGATGCAAAACTGTTTAATGCTGGGTGGGAGATTTTGGATATCCTATTAACCACTCCTGTAAGTAAAACCAGAACTAATTTCCCTTATGTTTTTCTATGCCTTTATTCCTGAAAACATTGGGTCTGGGAAACATCCTTGCTGGCAGAGGATTTGAGCTTGTTGTGATACCTATGAGTAATAACAGAATTAGTACAGAGCAACACTTTCTTACTGTGTCTCCCTACATATTTCAATGTACAGTCCCAGGGACAATGAGTATCAGAGTGACACAAAGCCATAAGTATATAGAAAAATGTACATATAAGATATAGGCAATTCAAATCTGGTTAGTCACTCTCCTTACAGGTTTTAAAATTGATGTTTCTCCACAATTTCTGCATCACTTCCCCAAAGATATCTTTTGACTTGTCCTTCTTCTTGCCAGGATTTCAATTTTATTGCTGAAATATTACTACATTAAAGTACAATTTAGGCCACTTTACACTTCTTTGTAGCTCATTGACCTATGCAAAACTATTTTGGGTGTAGTTTGCTTAACTTAATTTCAAAAGAAAAAGCATAATAAGAGATTTCAGAAAGACTGTCAAATTTTTTCTGGGTAAACACAATGCATGTCAGTGGCATTACTATCAGCTTTTCTTCTCTGTATTGTAACTTCAGAAATAGGTTAATTAACCTTAAAAACACTCACCTCTTTTACTGGTGTGGCAAAATTTTTCTGATACAATCAGGGCCACCATATGTATAAGCATAATGTGCATAATTTTGTAGAGGCAAGTTGAATCTAGATTAAGGTAGCAATAATCCTGTGCCTATTTTGATGGCTTTCTCAATGGGAAGGAGGGCAAAGTGTTTCTGGTCCAAAATGTCATGCACTTTCTGCATAAACAGCTAAGCACATGGGAGGAGTGGTGAATGGTTGATGCTACTATGATCACAGATTCTCAACTTTGTATGGCTTTCCTAAATCTTTTCACCAGGTCATTGATACAGCCTGTTTTTCCTTTTCATTTGCTCGAGTAGAACAGCTTGAACCAAGACCTTGTCTCTGTGTGTGCCCCATTTGAGCATCTCTGTACTGGGAAACTGAACTGAAAAATGTCAGTATCATTAATTGTGCAGGCCTGGGAGAAGAAGAGTTGGCTTTTGTGATGAAGTGGGTCCTAAGGCGAGGATGAGAGAATTGCATGTCTTGGAGATGCGGGAGGATGTGAAATGACTCCCAGGAATAGGGACATCTGGGAAAAGAACTCCCACAGCCTGGAACCTGGCTAATACCTCTGAAACCTCTCATAGCCACATGACATCTCATTTGCCTCGAGCAATGCTTAACCAAAAATAGGAAACGCAATCAGTAGAAGCTACATGGGATGGCAGAGCTCTTAGAAAGGAGATGCAAAAACAAACAAGCAAGAGAAACCATCAAAGACAAATGAGAACCAGACACAGAGACCTAGGGAAAGAACATAAATGATGAGCAGTGAGAATAAAATGAATAAATGCAAAGGCTATAAAAAGAAAGGAATAGGTCTCTAAAGAAGGTCAGGGATCCAAGCAGGTGTGAAAATCCAATTTACATTTTGAAAAAAAAATGCTTTCTCTCTTTAGAACCCCAGTTTTTACATGACAATGAGGAAATTGTGAACTCAAGATTGTGTTTTTACAATAATGACTGATTTGCATGCAGTAACAGTGGTCCTGAACACATACCAGGTGGCATACACTTGTGATTATAAGCAATATTTTACCTGTATTACAGCCAGATGAAGCACTAACTCTTGGGCTTTTCTGAACACTTTGTTCTTGTGCAAGCAGAAATTATTCATACATTTTGTTCTATATCTGTATTATACAAATCTCCTTCAGTTATGTGATTTTTTTTTTTAAACAAGTTGGTCCAAGGTGAATCAAGGAAATTGAAGTAAAAACAAAACAAAAGTGATTTGAAGTTAACTTTTCCTACTTAGGCAACTTTGTGCTTCTTCACTGCCCTTGTATTTACTGAAGAAACATCTTCCCTTAAACATGACAATCTCCTTGCTCCTCACAGGTACAAATTCCATTTCTTTAGTCACACCCCGGTGTGGTTCCAGAAATGCTGCCGTTCAACACCATCTCCCATTTAAATGTCGTTTAGTATGTTGTTATGGATTATGTGCTACATGCTACTGTGGATGAAACCTGTGTCCCAAGTACTAACAGGCTAATTTAAATAGCAACAACAAAAAAACCCCAAACAAAGCAAAACAAAAACAGTTACATAAATTAAGAGAAGACAAGACTAAGGGAACTTTAGGCCATCCAGGTTCATAGAGTTGCCATTGGCAGACATCTCGAGTTGCAAGGTATACCTTTTTGTGTCTTTAATTATATGAATTAATTCAGGATGACAGACAAAATTTAAAGATTTAAAAATAAAATTAAACAGCAATACCTTTGTCAAAGATCAAGTTGAAAGTGTCGAATTAGACCCAAGTAAAATATGTAGTTCCATGTCATCTTGTCTGTCCTCATGTTAATGCAGAAATGTTTCCTAAAGTGTATATTAAATGATAAATCCCATTTGGCTTTAATAATTTTAGTAGTGTAATTCCTACTTCTCTTCAGGGATCACAGCATAGTATAGGAAATCACCTAGGACCTAATTCTGCCAGTTTTACCCTGTACAGTTGTTTAATCCACCATAATCCCATGGAAATAATTTTAAGGATTTGCAGAGGAAAGTATTAGTCAAAATGAAAGATTTATCCTATAAAAGCAATTTATGATAGGTGTTTTTAACTTTCTAAAACAATTTTACTTCTAATATATGCTCTTAATTCAGAATATGTTGTGGGAAGAGGAGGAAGACAGTTTATTAACCTCAATTATTTACAAATCTCCTCTGTTTTTTCTTTTGGAAATCATAGGTAATCAAGTTTATGTAGTAATTTCTATTATAAATCACTGTTTTTCACTGCTTATTGATTGGTCAAACATTTTACTTCTCTGATTAAGGTTTATCTTCCTGCATGTGGAAATTTGAAAGAAAAAGTATTATCTCTGTCACATCCAAGAAATTAAAAAAATAAGAGAATTTTTTTTTCCTTACTTATACCATAAAAAATCTGTGAAGAATCTCCACAATTTGGCAAATCTCATGTGTTATCAGTAGGTTCTGTTTGTCAACCCATCCAGATCAGACCTATTTGAAATACTAAACCCTTAAAATCTGTTGAGTTCCTAAGCAGTAAATTTCGACAAAGTAGCATGACTTTCTTGGTGGCATTCCGTTAATATGTACATAAGTGCAAAGCTAATTCTCCACACAGAGCATGGTGCAACTTGAGTAGAAATACTTACAGGTTTTTTCTAGGGTACTACTTGTTGGATTTGAAGCAGGAGACCAGAACAGGAGATAAGATTAGATAATTATACTTGCATTTCTCACTTTTACTTCTCATTAAATGCTTGTCTTATTTCATTTGACAAGATAGGCAAGAAGCAGTCTACTATTTTATAAATGTTGCAGAGGCATTTCTCATTTTTTAGCAACACCACTTCGGAAATTAATATACTCATTCAGAATATTTTAAATAATTGATTATATTTATTTTTAAGGCCAACTAAACCTCATTGACAAAATTCTGCTTTCTAGCAAAGTTTCCAGTTTTAGAACATCAGCATATTTACATATAATGTACAGAAAATACGATATCTTCAGGTAATGACCCAGTTTCGCCAGTGGACTGTCTGGAGTAAACAAATGTGTTAAATTATTGTTTCAGTCAGCTGATATTTTGGTTCCAAAAGCCAGACAATTTACTTTCTTTCAGGCTGGAGTCCTTGCTCCTAGTTTTCCTCAGTACAGTGTGTAATTACTTTTAAATTACTGCAGCGATTTCCTTCAATAACACCTAGTGGGCCATACCTCACATACATCTGTCCCTGTAGAAATGTGGGCAGAATTACACTTTACCTATATATGCATTCCTGGACTGCACTACTCCGACATGAGGTATTTTCCCAGACAACCCCATAGAACTTAATATCTCTGTCTATTTTAAACACGTAACAAGGATTGTGAGCTTTTCTTAAATGTGAAATTTGGTTGGAAACAACAGCTATTTGCATTTTCAATAGCTATTTTATTGTCATTTTACTTAAATTTCTAGACCATCATAACATAATCTCTCATTTCAGCGGCTTTCTTGTCAAAGCCTTAATAACTGTGATCAAATACTACATTATTTCCTCAAACAAATAACAACTGTAGTAATCAGCAGAAGAGAAAGTTGCAGAATGAAAAGAAAGAACAGAAGGACATCAAGTTAGAAGATTAGAAATAACCATGGAAAACAGCATAGCTACCAGTGACAAATTATTAAAATGGAGCTCAGAAACTGGCATTCTCTTTCTACAAAATTAAGAGAGCTTGGCAAGAATTTTTAGCTGCAGAACTGAAAGAGATAAGTTTAAGGTGGTCCTGTTCTATTATTTCCAAGGAGTGCTAAAGCACAGCAATGCTGCCTTTACCTGTCAGTTTTTTCCTTACTATGAACTGCATTTTCCCATTTCATCATTTTTCAGCCATAGGACCTTTAAAATAACTGTTCATTAAATTAAATCAAATCAATATAAATTAAATAATGCATGTTCTTTTGAAGACATTTATTTAATTTTAAATAGGTCTTTTTAATATGGATTGCTTGTACCCCATATTTTAAAGGAATACCTGGCATTGACCATAGATTAATCATTGCATATACTTACTTTCCCAGGAAATCCAGAATTCAGGTGGATCCTGATGCCTTCCTCCAAACACAGGGAGACATAAAATTAACCCACTTGTTAGCTGATCAAATTGAATGAAACAAAAAAAAAAAAAGTGTTTCTGAATTACTTGTTCAGGCTATGTTTTTTCCCCCCAGAATATGTTTGGCCCGGAGGATAATCTGTTTAAGTACTGTCATCCAGACTCAACTCAATGAAAATTTACCTCTGGTGTGTGGTTTTGTTACAACAACTAGTGAATAACCTAAGGGTATAAGAAAGACAGATTTGCAGGTAAAGTCTTTAATTAGATCTATTTTGTAAGTTATTAATTACTTTACATTGGCTGATATAAAAACAAGCACTGGACTTCTGATTTTATGTGTTTCCAGGGTAGCAGTTTCAGATTTGTGGAAGCTAAAATGTAGCCAGATATTGGTGCTGTCTTACTTGTTGAGGACAGAAAGTTTCCTTCCTCAAATATCCATGGCAAGATGGGGTCCATCCTAATACTAGCTGTGGGAGTTGTTTTCTCTGGAGTGTGAGGCCTGCCTTGCATTCAAATACTTGAGGGAGCAAACTGAGGTCAACATGCTGAACATGTGAGTCTAGCGAAGACTTTATTTTGCTTAATGGTTCACTTGTGCTGGATCAGCATCTATCTGGATGCCATATGAATATTACATTTTCTGCCAGAGACCCAAACCGGTCACTGTTGTTGTTGATTCAGGTCTCACAGAACCTGGGATTTTTCTTAGTCGCACTCTGCTGAAGATACTTGAGAAAATTATGTTTTGTTTGAAGTAAAGGGGAGACAAAATAAAGCTTCCAACTGTTATTGGAAGGAATTAAAATAAATAAATAAATGAATAATTCTTTGCATATTAGAAATAGAAGATGAGTAAAAAAAAATAATGCTTGCATGATTATTTAATCAATTAGATTGTTCATAAATAGTGGGATTCATACAGTGATAGGGCAAGCTGTCCCTGATGCTGCCATGAAAAGAAAATTAAATTAAACTATTTCCACTTTTACATGCAAAGAGTGCCCAGAAGCAAACAAGTTGCAATGATGTAGTTATTAGCTCCTTTCTGATCCTGTTACTTCCTTTATACTGTATCGTATATAGAAACAAATTAAAATAATTTAATTGAGATTTTCAAAGTCAAGCACCTGTAAGTTAGGAAATAATAGAGGTGAACCTTAATTTTTGTCCTATGTGCTTGAATGAGTTTGAATGTGCTAGGAACATGTGGAAATACTTATAACATAGATATTTACTGCCCAGTGCTATATAGCTTAAAAATGTAGAATTTCAGGGCAATTTCTTAACATTTATTCCTCCAGAAAAGTAGTAAACCTTTCCTATGTGCAATTTAAGAGTCCTCTTGCCCTACGCAACACATTACTTTCACATACATAACAGCAATATTGCATCTGCCATATGAGTATCTGAAGAAAAGGACTATCCTAGAAACAGAAGAAAGACGGTTAAAAGAAGGTTGCAGTCTCCCCTAAGCTTCTTTTTCTCTGACTTGAGATTTAGAGGAGGTCCAACTTCCCAAAATCCAGATAAAAACTGACTAGGACCTGGGATGTTTGGAAAAAGCACCTTGCTCCTTTTGTGTCTTGCTACCCTCCCTCTCAGTTTCTACTTTATTAGGCATTGTTACTATTGTTTTATTGGAAATACAGTTTGAATCCTTTAATGATGTATTTTGTGTTGCTTGGCATACGGGTACATTTTTCTATTAGTACAGGGGCCAGGAAAAAAGACGGCAACTGAACTGTTTGCATCTTAGGAGAAGCTCAAAACATACGGAGGAAACGGCATCTCTGTAACAGAGAATCTCCATGAAAAATATGGAAGACTTTCATACTGGAATTATGAGGTGTGGGTCTAAATAGAAGATTCGTGGTTAGTTCCCCAAACAATACTGCAGTAAACTGAGAAAAATGTTACTGTATTTTTATTTGCTACTTTCTAGAAAGAAATGCAAAACGAGCTTTAACTTTAGGCTGAAAAGAGAGAAAAAAAAGGCACGGCTTCTAAAAATAGGATTACACAAGAAAATAAACAGCTTTTATTGTAATTCCTGCTGGCAGATATACCTGACAACATTCCTTGATTTCTCTTAAAAGTGCTTCTTAAAAGTAGAATTCCTTATACAATCAGTGAGAATTTTAGATTTTTTTCTGGAATTTTAGTCTATTTATCTACATTAAATATATACTTTGGGAAGGAAAGGGCAGGACTACTGTCACTACATGTCTGTATGTATTTCACTCAGATATCTAAAGTAACTAACCTAATTTATTGCCTTCATGTCATTTCAGTTGTGGCTCATCATTAACTTTTTTTGGTGTCTTTTTCATCCTATGAATCTGCCACGCCCCAGCTAGCTCTTCCTGCCCCTGCATCAGTTCTGTGCTATCATGGGCACTTGTGCAGGTGTGCAGAAATTGAGACTGGGAAACTGACTTGTCTGAGATGACAACTGTTCAAATAAACCATTCAAATAAATGTTTATCCTATGCAGTCACACAGTTTTACCAGGTGACCACAGGGCACTGTGTAGAGAAGAGTAGGGGCAGCTCTTGAAACTACCACTGAACGCAAACTTATATTTTGGAGGCATCTGGAATATACCTGGAGAATTCTGACTTCCTAGCTTTGTAAAGTCCAAATATGCCAATATTGTATTGTTTGTTATTAGCACGAATTTATTATCTACCTAATTGACCTTGATATTACTTCTAGAGGCTCAGTAAAAATAGGTGGTTTTTATGCACAGAAATTTTAAATTATTTGTATTTTCACTAACTCTGAACATAGTGTAATGCCTAACTCTTAATTTCAGAAGTTAAAAAATAGTGTCTTGTCTTCTCAAACCAAGATCAGCATTTTGTTTAGTGTTACATAAACATTTTTAAACTCCCTAAACACTCTTCTGTTAAATATTCAGAAAATGCTACTTTATAAAATCTCTAGTTAGAAGAAGCTATTTTCCACTACATTTGAAGTTTATTACATTAGTTTTCATTATTGATTTTTAAATTAATTCATCTTAATTAAAGAAGATTTGGTACACTAATTCTTATCTTTTCATTAAATGGGAACACTAAAATTTTCAGTGTCTGGTGTATAGTTTATTCTCCATGATAATGGTATGATGCGAATATTCCTTTTCTGAAAGGATGTTTTACTGAATAGTCTGTTAAATTGTCTTGCTTCTGTTTAATTCATATGCATTGAGAATCTTTAAAACTTATTACTTCTGATTTTTCCTGGTACTACTATACCAATGCAGCCAGCATAACAAATATAATTATCCCTGAGCTTTCAACACTCTAATTCCTGTACTCTAATTTTCTGATTACTTATAAAAAAATAAAAAGCATAGCATTTTAAGCAACTTAGAAATTTATGTAAACAATAAAGTATTATGAAGAATGATAATAAGGCATATCATATCTTCCTCAATCAAGTCTGAATGACTTTGCTATTATTAACCAAAATGACACCATATCAAGAAACAAAAATAATAAAGAAAATATTGCCCCATGTACTGGAAAATAAATTGAAATTATCAATTCGGAGTGCAAAATGACATTAACAGTTTATCACTATTTACCTGCAACGATGAGATTAGAATATTTATTAGTCTAAACAGAATTGAAGCTGTACTTTCTTTTATGAATTGTTGCATTCAGAAGAGATAAACGTCAGGGAGATCACTGAAAATCTAATCTAGTTGTTAGAAATATCCATTTCAAATGCATATACTTTTATTTATTTTTATACTGTATTCAGCAACTTTTTGTAACTTTCAGGGTATAAAGATCTTGAGCTCAACGTTTAAAATATTGCAAAGAAAAGTGTAGAGTAACAGAAAAAGAAACATGTAGAGAGAAGATAGTTCAGTATGCTTATTACTATAATGCTTTCATCTCTTTCCAGTTATACTACTTTTTGAAAAAAATGTTAGAAAAGGTAGTATGGAACCCCAGCATTTTCTAGATTGTAGTCTTGACATTGCAGTTGGCCCTATATAATCAAACTTCATTCAAAGAATAGTTCCTCACGAAACTTAGTTCTGAAATGATATATTCTTTTCTGGAGCTTTTTGGCAGTATGAAATTGTACCTTTCAAAAACAATCTGCCCTGTGTTGATGCAGCAAGCTAATAAAAGCAAATAAAAGTGTGACTAGTTCTGTTTATGAAGGCATATGGCAACCCTTATTTTTGTAAGATAACAAAACTTGCTGTGAGGTTCATATATAAATAAAAACTTAATTCCAGGAAAATATGAACATTTGAGAAGAAATAAAACATGGAATGCCTTAGATTTATAAAATCTGATAAAGTGTTATCTTTATTGAAAACGTGGAAATGGGAAATATTTCCCTTCCTCCCTCTGTGATTCAAATACCTTTACGTGTTCCTGAATAAATGATGAGTATATATCTTCTAATAACCACTCATCTATTAATAAAACAGATGTGCTATGCAAGTTGAAATAAGAAGAATTCATTTTCCATCACAATACATTTTTTTGCACATTTCGGTTAAATTAGTGATGTGTACTTGGACTTGAACAGCGGAAAATAGAGGCTAAATAAACAAAAGCCAGAAAAGAAGAGGCTGCTGAGACTAAATGCTTCAAAAATCTTGGTACATATTTCTGTCCACCTGTGATACGGTGATGATTTTGTTTAAAGAACAAGAAAATCTGCATAACGGATTGTGCATATGGCCAACATTAAATGATATCTTCACTACTACAAATTCATAGCCTTTTCAGTTCCAGATCTTCAGGCTGACTTGTTACCAGATGCCAGTGGATATTTAGACACATAGGAGCTTGCCAGAGGAAGAAGGTAGGCCAGTTCAATTTCAGGATTGCGATCTGTATTTAAAGGTTTATATATTTAGGATAGAGATATGGAAAATTATAGAATTATTGGAAGGGAAAAGTGGCAGAGAAAAAAAGGGTGAAAATAAATGGATAATGGGTAAGAATTTAGAAACAATTTATCCTTCAAGATTTGGCTTTGTTTTAAATCCACATCTATTATAAAGATTATTCTAATCAATTTGTTTATAACAGTCACAATATTTTGAAAGAAAATTCAAATGTTATTTATCTAGTTGAAGAGTACACTGAAGAGAAGGCTTTACTCATATATTACTAGGTTATTGATATTGTAAAATGTAGTAAAGAGCATAATGGAACGAAGAATATCAAGCATATATTTTATCCAGCATTTTCTTTCAACTTGCATTTTATCTAAGCCAGGTTTTTTATTACTTCTTTTAATGAGGATTTTATTATAGCAACTTGAATGCTTATTGGGAATACCTGCTCTAAAAGCAAAAGGCAAAGATTAACAAGGCAAGTAGAATTCATGGTCTGCAAGAAATTTTAAAAAGATTTGTTCTTCACTTTACGACAGAAATAATCTAATTATACAGGGAGAGGTTGAAGTGGCTCATGTTCTTTGGAGTTGAAAGTTCATTACCTATGCCATTCAACACGTGTTCTTTAAATAGCATCTCACATTAGAATTCATTGTCAATTCAGCCTGAAATATCTGGCTACCAAATCCAGGCATTCAGCATGTGTCTGGTGGCAGAGGAACACAAACAGTTTCCTTTTCAATGGGGGTCTGTTAGCCCCTATCACTCATAGGCTTTTCCAAGTTATCAGATCTAAACAGTAACTTGTCAAGCCTAACATCTCTTTCTTTTATAACATGAAAACAGAGGCCAACAGCTTAACTGAAAATTAAAATGAAACTTGACTTCATATCATATTTAGCTACAGTGATGTTAGATAAGTAAGGATGCAAAATAGAACTGGGTTCTGCCCAGTGCCTACCTATTGCACCTCTCTTGGTAAAGTGATAAGTAATGTCATGTTAGTATACGTGACACACTAAAGATATTCTGAGGATCCTCTTCCTACTCACACACGCACAGTTAAGACTTTGCTTCAGAGCAAGCTACAGATCTGTCAGTAACTGCTACAGGAACTATAAAGTAACAGGACCGAGCAAACCACACCCCTGCTCTACTATCAGGTGCATACTACCATTCCTCACCTTTACCTTACACAGTCTGGTACAGATGCCTCAACTCATGCAACCCAATTTAGATATCTATTGAAGAATCAATTGGACTCTAGCAATGCCTGTTTCTGTCCAAGGACTGTACAGAGAAGTATCACAGAAATATTTACGATGTAATACGGCCAGTCACTCAGATGAAGCATTTTCAAAGTGATGACATAAAGAAAATTAGAACACTCTTCCACTTAAGGAAGATTTAAATCAGAATTGAGAGAGCCAATTCTCAACCAAAGGAGCAATTTAGACATAAAGTCAAGAAAAAGGCTTTAACTCAAATGCTAGCTGAGGGCTCTAAGTTACTGAGGGAAGGAACCTGAAAGGTACATGTGATATAGACAAGCAGCAACATTACCAAGTACATTGTGGTCCAGACTTTAATGGAAGCACAAAATGAATTTGCAGATACACTTCTTTCTACCTGAGGGACAACTTGTAAGGGAAGGACAATAATCTATAAGCAAAGTAGGAGTCTGAGAAAAAGGGACAATACTTTGAGATTTCTGAAGGTAAGAGGAGACAAACTTGAGGAGTCAAATTCCAGATCTAACAAAGTCAGTGGCAACATTCCCATTTACTGCGTTAGGAGTCAGGATGAACAGAAGTATGAGCAGAATATGAATAAAGGAAGATTTCTCCTGTTTGGTGATACAGCATCTTATGTTTATGTACAATCTGTCTTCCACAGGGAAGGGCTTTAGAAACTTCATACAATAAAGATAGTTCATGTTTCTCTGAAATGCAAGTGCATCTAAGATGAAAGGTATAAACTTTTCAACACAGCATCCAGCAATACATAACTGTTTACTACAGAAAACACAAAGTTGTTTCAATGACATATTTTGAGAACAGTGGCAATGTCCTTAATAAACTCAAGTGATCACCTTTGAAAGACTGCTCTTGAAAGAGTTCATGAGCTAATGCTATAATTTACATTGCTGTAACAGCACATTCAGAGAAAAGAGAGTCTACTGAATGTCAAAATCTCTTCCTTTATCATGTTTTTTTTCTACAAAAGATATTATTCAATTTTTAAAAATTTATTTATAGTTTAGAGCAAATTCTTACTTGGCACTCCTAGGGCTAGTAAGAAAATAGAGTTGTGCCACTTAAGAGAAACATTTTAAATGCTGCTGTTTGCTTCAGCCATAAAGCTATACATCTATATATTTGTCATTCAGACTGGATGTGTCCACATGTGTATGTACCAAAAATATATCTATTTTTCCTCTCTACATGGAGAAAAATGTCCTCATTTTTTTTTGTGTTGGAAGTTTTCCAACTAATGCATTGTATAAAAAACCCACAAACATTAGACTGAGGTATGTCAGTTATTGTCTCCCTTCCTTTGCTTTTCACTGAAAAATACATGAAATATACAAATTGCAGAATATGAAGTCCATATGAACAAGCCCTTGGTGATCTGGGATATGAAGCTTCTTTTTACAAAAGTAGTCAGTGAGTTTTAAAAGACAATTAAAAAAATTAATTAAAAAAATGGCATGTAGTAATGACTGAATCCTAAAAAATTCCTTAAAACTGTTGAGTATATTAATAATTAAATATCTATGGTTGAGATTTAATCAAATACATAATATAACAATGCATCTGTGAAAGCCAGCAATTCTATGTGATTGATAATGAATCAACATGTTGCTGCTAACCACTGTGTGCTATACATAACTGCTTCGTTATTAAACACAGAAGTCACCCAAAGTTGATCAGATGCATTATATTTTGTGTAGGAAAAAATGATTTTAAAATACACTTGGAAAAGGGCACAACAGTATAGCTTTCAGTGGCCTCACAGAACCCTAACCAGCTGACCAATTTCAAGTAGGGCTTTGGAAAGTATGAAGCTGTGCCAAGGAGGGGACATGTTTCATTTCAAGATCTTAGGAAATACCTAATTGCAAAGCTAACTCCAACCAAAGTAAAATGGATAGCTTTGACTAAAGACTCACTACCTGAGAAAATTGATTATAGATTATTTCTCTAAGCTACTGCCAGCAATATAGAACATCTATATTTAAAATAAACTATATTATTTTGCAATCTATAGGCATAAGTAAGTATTTTATAGAATTATTCATCTGACATATTCAACATCTTATGAGAAAGACAAAGTTTTAGCACAGTACTTGGAAGTAAGGATCTAAAATTCCTACATGTATGATATGGGGCAAATTACTTGTACTCTTAGTTGTTCTCATACAAAGCATCACTACTTGCTGTTTAGTATTTTTGTAAAATGTCCTGGGTATTATCACTGTTACATTAAATACTCTAGCAAGATATGGGTTTGTTATTAGGGTAGGTTGTTAAAATAAAATTGTTTACTCTTGTATTGATTTATATTTATTTTCTGTTCATCCTACATTTTTTCAGTGCCTTCTGTATTTTGTGCAAAATATTTAGCTTACAAAGCTACTCAGCCATGTCTCCTTCAGTTATAATGCCACTGTTCATGGCTGGAATAAAAGAGATCAATATATGATTAAAATAGTCAGATCACCCCTTCTTTCTTACACCATTGATCTCTTCATTACAAAGTACTTTTTTCACAGGTGCAGCTCCACAAACTGTACTGATTTAATGAAAAGCTAGTAGGTGCCTAGTCATCCTGATTTTTAATTTATTGTTATTATTAATTGGTACATTTGGATTAAAAAAAAAAGTTTTCTTAACTTAGTTGTTGCTGACAAAGTTATTTGCGATTACACTTATACTTACATTTATTATGTTTTTTGAAATGTTGAATATAGCTGTCTGAGAAAAGTTACAAAGCTATTAGTGGCTTATCATATTCAGTGTGAGCTAATTAGTTAAAAACAAAATATTTTGGTTGGTCTTCTTTTACTGTGGCTTTGCTGTATCGAGTGTTGTAGGAAAGCTCCTGCAGATTTTGTTGGCTACAAAACTTAAGTTTTTTTCCTGCAGTTTTGTTGGCTACAAAACTTAAGGTTTTGAACATCCATGTTCTTCCACTCAGTGAGCTGTTACACCTCAAAGAACTGGTAAAGCTAAAAAGGCAACCGACCACTGAGCATTATGGCATTGCCTATCCTATTGCAATTTCAGATAAAAACAATATCAGCTTCAGCTTCAGAGGAAATCATTCCATTCAGAGGAAACCATCCCTTGATGCTCTGTAATGTTATAGCTGCAGCTATGACTAAATGCTGCTAGTTTGGAATTGTACGGCAGCTAAAAGGTTCTGTTCCGTAAATTTTGTCTGTAACCGAAGAATTTGAAAGATTTCATTGCAAATGGTTCAATTTTCCTGCCAATGCCAAAAAAAAGTGAAATTTAACTTAATTGCCAAATAAGTATTAATAAAATTGGTAGATGGAACATTTCTGACAAAGACTTTTAAAGAAAATAGTATCATTGGGATTTTAAATTTAAAAATTCTTTAACTACTGCTTACTGGAAATATAATTATATAAATATTAAATATTTATTCAAACTACTTTTTTGGAAGTGAAGATAAAATTTTGCTTTTGTTTTCTACAAAACTAAATAATTATTGCATTCTTTTTCTTCAATGAGAGTTAGTTGGTTTAATCTTAAAATTTGTATTTAAATTGAAACTATTCTAAGGAAGTTTTTATGAACGCCTTATGACTTTGAAGAAAAAACCTACTACTTTAAAGAAAATAGATGTAATGAAAATTTTTCCAAAGGCTGTTAATTGGAAACATGCTTTCACTACATTTAAATATTCTAAGGTGAATCTCATTTTCTGAAGCAGGAAATAGCAAAAACGACAGTAAAAAATTTTTCTGTTTTCTTCAATAAAGCCAGAAGTATTTGCATCATATGCAACACATGTAGACATTCATAACCATTTTACCGAACATGATTTTTTAAAAATTGTATTTGACAAGATGTAGTGCATTCCAAATGTATGTTTGCACAGATTATACCAGAATGACACTTTTAAATATTAATTAGCTGTTCAAACATGTTGCATATCAAAGCACATCTGGTCTGTGGCAAAATGTGAAAAGAAATGGCACATCAGCTTTTAAGATACATTGATAGGGTCACATAGATCAGCTTGTTCCTATCTTCACTCAGGGAGTTTCAGCAGCATCTCACTTTTTATGACATAATTTGCATTTTAGGAGACATTATAGTGTATGACATGCCAAAATTTTCTCAGCATAAAGTTGTTATCTGAGTGGTGGAGTAGAGCTTCGGGACTGGAATACCTGGAGCATTTCCTCCCTCTCCCCAGGGGCTTTAAACTTGCATCCTCACAGGAGTCTGACAGTTCTCAAGTTACGGACTACATAGGCACAGGGTGTTTTTCTGTTGAAGCCAGGCCATTGCACAGCCAGCAATGTGAGGCAGAAGGGGCAAAACTGAAACCAAAGAATAGGAGTTCTGATAATTCTGCTGGATAATGTAACTGTTCCCATGGGAGATGAAAAAGCTAAATTTTTTTCTGTTCCCCTGATGGCTTCTTTGTCGTCGTAGCACGTTGACGCTGGCTGGATACCAGGCAGCCACCAAAGCTGCTCTATCACTCCCCTCCACAGCTGGACAGGGAAGAGAAAATATTATGAAGGGTTCATGAATTGAGATAAGGACAAAGAGAAATCACTGNTTATGAAGGGTTCATGAATTGAGATAAGGACAGAGAGAAATCACTGACCAATTACCATCATGGGCAAAACCTAGAGATATTAATTGAATTTATTACTAACAAAGCCAGAGCAAGATAATGAGATGTAAAATAAAATCTTAAAAGCACCCCCCCCCCCCCCCCC